>PVHP010006710.1:0-59520 GCA_004024765.1 Zapus hudsonius
AGAAGCCCTGGTGTGCCCATCCTCCCTCCCTCCCTCCCTCTCTCTCTCTCTCTCTCTCTCTCTCTCTCTCTCTCTCTCTCTCTCTCTCTCTCTCCTTGCTTCTTTCTCAGGAACACACACACTGTCTCTCAAATAAATAAAAAAATATCTTTTAAAAATCTAATGTGATGAGTTGGGAAGGTTGCTCAGTGGTTAAAGGCACTTGCTTGCAAAGCCTGATGGCCCAGGTTTTATTCCCCAGTACTCATATAAATCTGAATGCATTTCATCTGGCATTAATTTGCAGTGACAGGAGACCCTGACATGCCCATTCATGTATATACCCATATACACAGACAGATACATAATAAATAAAATAAAATAAAAGTTTTAAAGTCACTCTAGGGCCTGGAGAGATGGCTCAGCGGTTAAGGCACTTGCCTCCAGTGCCTAGGGCCCTGGGTTCAATTCCCCAGGACCCACATAAGCCAGACCCACAAGGTGGTGGCCTTGGTGTGCTTTCTCTCTTTCTCTCTCTTTCTCTCTCTCCCTCTCTCTCTCTCTCTCTCTCTCTCTATATATATATATATATATATATATATATATATATATCTGCTTGAAAATGAATAAATAAAATATTTTAAAAAATAAAGTCACTCTATCTAGGCTGACCTGGAATTCATTATGTAGTCTCAGGGTGGTTTCAAACTCTTGGTGATCTTGGTCCGGCCAAAATAAAACAATTTTTTTTTGAGGTAGGGTCTCACTCTAGTCCAGGCTGACTTGGAATTCACTATGTAGTCTCAGGGTGGCCTTGAACTCATGGTGATCCTCCTACCTCTGCCTCCCAAGTGCTGGGATTAAAAGCATGCGCCACCACGCCCGGCATAAGAATTTTAAAAAATATTTTATTTATTTATTTGTAAGCACAGAGAGACAGGAGAGAGAGAGAGAGAGAGAGAGAGAGAGAGAGAGAGAGAGAGAGAGAGAGAGAGAGAGAGAGAGAGAGAGAATGGGCATGCCAGGGCCTCTCACTACTGAAAAAGAACTCCAGATGCATGTGCCATTTTGAGCATCTGGCATCTAGCTTTACGTGGTTACTGGGGAATCGAATATGGGTTGTTAGGCTTCGCAGGCAAGTGCCTTAACCGCTGAGCCAACTGTTCAGCGATAAAATTAATTTAAACCGATAAAATTAATTTTAAAAATGCATTCTAAGCTGAGTGTGGTGTCTCACACCTATAATCCCAGCACTTGGGAGGCTGAAGTAGGAAGAATGTCATGAGTTCAAGGCCAGTCTGAGTCATACAGTGAGTTCCAGGTCAGCCTGGGCTAAAGTGAGACCCTGCCTGAAAAAATAAAAGACAAAAATGCAATTGAGTGAAAGGAGAACACTTCAGATCAATGTCTACATAGAGTTGGAAATCAAAACAAACGATGCATTATTTAGTGATAGCTGAAAAGCAAAACAACAGGAGAACTGACAGCCAGTGTTCTGGAGGGTGGGTGGTCTGGGGGGAGTGGGGCCCTGCACAGGGCCACAGAAGGGGCATCAAATTTCTCGGTGCTTATACACCAGCTTTCCCCCCCTTCTTCCTCTCCTTCTCCTTCTCCTTCTTTCTCCCTCTCCTCCTCCTCCTCCTTTTTTTTTTATTTTTATGTTTAGGTAGGGTCTGAGGATGGCCTTGAACTCCCAGAGATCCTCCTAAGTGCTGAACCTGTCTCCTGAGTGCTGAGATTAAAGGCATGCACCACCATGCCCAGCTTACTGCTTTTCTTTTTGCTCTTCTTTCTTTGACACGTGTGTGTGTGCATCTTCATATGTGTAGGCACATGTGTGTGCAGGTGCACATGCACGGAAGTCAATGTTGGATGTCTTCTCCAGTCACTCTCCATGTGATTTTTCTTTGTTTTTAATATTTTATTTATTCATTAGAGAGAGAGAGAGAGGGAGAGAGAGAACGAACACCAGGGCCACCTTATGGGTCTGGCTTATGTGGGTACTAGGGAATTGAACCCGGGCCTTAGGCACTGGAGGCAAGTGCCTTAACCGCTGAGCCATCTCTCCAGCCCCATGTGATTTTTCTTTTTGAGGCAGGGTCCAACTCTAGTCCAGGCTTCTCTGGAACTTGTTCCTTAGCTCCAGGTTGGCCTTGAACTCAGTGGCATATGCCGCCATGCCTCAATCTTTTTTTTTTTTGAGACAAGGTTATCTCACTGAACCTGGAGCTCCCTGATTTAGCTAGTTTGGTGTTGCAGTTTCCTTCTTGTTGTTTGAACAATACACCCAACCTAAAGCAGCTGATGGGAGGAAAGTTTATTTTGGCTTAGTCTTGACGGAAAGCTTCATGATGGCAGGGGGCAGCATGGTAGAGCAGAGGACAGCACCTCTGCCATAGCAGGTGGAAGACAGCAGCATTTGAGCAAGCTGGGGGCAAATAAACCTCAGGCTCACCTCCAGTGACACACCTCCTTCAGCAAGGCTCCACCTCCCAAACTGCCATCAGCTGGAGCCAAGCATTCAAAACACGAGTTTATCGGGGACATCTGATTGAAACACCACATCTCACTAGCTGGTAGACTGCAGGGATTCCCTGTCCCTGCCTTCCCAGTGCTGGGATTACACGTACATGCCACCATACCCAACATTTTATGTGGGTGCTGGGGAATGAAACTTGGGTCATCATGCTTACAAGACTGACACTTTACTAGATGAGCCACATACCCTGTCCTGCTAATGATCTTTGTTTTTTCTTTTTTTTGAGGTAGGGTCTCGCTCTAGTCCAGGCTGACCTGGAATTCACTATGTACAGGATGGCCTTGAACTCATGGCAATCCTCCTACCTTTGCCTCCCGAGTGCTGGGATTAAAGACATGCGCCACCACGCCCGGCGATATTTTGATCAACTCAACCCTGGGCTGCACCTACTCAGTTACAAATCCACCACATTTCACAAGGCAGGCTACTTCCCCTTTCCCCAGAACCTTTTAAAAATGTATGTACTTATTTATTTATTTATTTATGAGAGAGTGAGCGAGAAAGAGGCACACAGAGAATGGGCACGCCAGGGCCTCCAGCCACTGCAAAGGAACTCCAGACACATGAGCCACCTTGCGTATCTGGCTTTACACAGATACTGGGGAATCAAACTCAGGCACTTCTGCTTTGCAGGAAAATGCCTTCTTAACCCTTAAACTATTTTTCCAGTCCTCCCCCACTCCAAGTCTTTTAAAAGTCTACTCTGTAAAGCAGGTGGGCACTCTCCCCCTTGCCCACACTCTGTTTTCAAGAATATGGCTTGCTTACTGTGTATGTTTGGAACCTAGCAGGCCTTTGGCCTGCAGGAGGCACCCAACCAAGGGTTATTGTCCAATTAAATGAATCCATGAAGAAAGGAAGCCCATACAGAAGACTTTTCTGAGTGAAGGTGTTTCAGTCACTGGACACAGTGGAAAGACTGAGGAGAGGGCAGCCAACATCTGGGCAAGCCCAGCAGGTGGGAGGAAGACCTAGAAGGCCCAGGGGAAGGGAGGTTCTGACCCTCTGCTTCCACATTCCTCTGCAGGAGGCTGAGCCAAGCCATGCATAGCACATCTGGAGCCCACCGCACCCAGGGCCCAGGCTGCTGCTGAACACTTCGGCTTCTGCCTTCATTTTGGCTGTTCCCAGCTTTCTTCCTCCCGCCCTTCTTGGCAGGCTAGTCTGGGCACTTGGCCATGAGGCTGTCTCTTCAGGGCAGGGCCAGGCAACCTTGCCTGTGTCTCTGCCCCATCTTCTCAGGCTCTGTGTGGAGTCCTGCTGACTCTAGTCCCCACTTGCCCATCCAAAAGTGGTTTACAACATCAGCAAACCCTACTGAACCTGGTAAGAGAGGGTGTGCTGGTGGGCCTGCAGCTCCGTGTGACAGGAGTCTTTTCAAGCTCTGTCCCCTCCTCTCTAGGCCTCCGGTGTCTGTCCCTCCTCTGGGCTTTCTGGGTGGAAGAAAGGACTTTTTCTGAGGGGGGATTAGGGTGGGGAGAGCTAGCGGGAAACTGGGGCCTTGTGCCCAGTGCTGACCACACCGAGAGATTCCCTTCTGGAGCCCCACAGGCTGGGCTTTGAGGAGGCTCAGTGACCTCTAATGTTCCCACCCCTCCCTCTGGGGTCCTGAGCTGGAAGAAAGACGCCTTTGCTAGGCTTGAGACAGCAGACCCTCAGCCTGGGCGGCAATCCCAGGGTAACTGTCCCTGCCTGACCTCCTTCAAAGGTCATTCTTCAGCTACAACTGCCCTGCTCCCTAGTGGTCTTGCCATATAGCTCCCTACTGCCCATGGATGGCATTCTTTGTGTTGCTGGAATTCCCATCTTGTAAGGGCATGAAGCAACATGCATGGCTCCTGGCCAGGAAGCCCTGAGTGCCTGGTGAGGCTAACTTACTGGGGAGGAGGGGGCAAGCTTGTATTTGATCCATAAGAGCACTTGTCCATTTGATCTGTGAGAGGTCCTCTGCCTTAGCCCTTTCTGCTGCTCAGCTGATTGCCCCAGGCCAGCAAGGGCAAACCTCCCTGGGCATCTGTGTTCCTGGAACTTCTGGGGCAGTTTAACTCAAGAGGACTGAGTCAGCACAACCAGCAGACAGGTCCTATCTTGTAGGGAGGGTACCCCCAGGAGCCACTGGTGCTTACCAGCCCTGGGAATTGGCACTGGGGCCCCTGCAAAGTTCTGCAAGCAGATGCTGAGCCCCTGCCTCCTCCTGAGCCTGCGGCCAAGGCCCACGTGACTCTAGTAGATGAAATTTCGTCCTTCTGGCAAGGAAATCTGGCTTCCTTTCCCAAGTAAGTTTGGCTCCGAGGGCGCAGAACAGTTCGAGCCAGCCTAGCCCACTCCTTAGCCCAGGTTTCTTCTTCTTCTTCTTCTTCTTCTTCTTCTTCTTCTTCTTCTTCTTCTTCTTCTTCTTCTTCTTCTTCTTCTTCTTTTTTGGTTTTTCGAGGTAGGATCTCGCTCTAGCCCAGGCTGACCTGGAATTCACTCTGTAGTCTCAGGCTGGCCTCAAACTCACAGAGATCCTCCTACCTGGGATTAAAGGCGTGAGCCACCACGCCCGGCTCAGCCCAGGTATCTTGCTTCCACGACTCCCCAACAGGACTGGGCATTCCCTGTGCTGGGTGGGCAAGAAAGAGGAACGTGGTCGATAGCTGCGGGGAGACCCAACTGCAACGCCGCACGGACAGACCGGCGGCTGAGTCACCCGAGCCACCTGGGTCACCTGCACCGGCGGAGGGGGCGGTGCGTGTCGAGGGCAGGCCCTCCGGTGGGCGTGTCCTCCTGTGGGCGGGGCTTCCCGAGCCCCGCCCCGTGCCTAACTCTGCGGGCCCCGGCCGCCCCGGCCTCCCCGCCGCCCGCCACCCCGGGTCCCCGCCGTGTCCTTTTGCGCGCGCCCATGGCAGGAAAGTTGCTGTCACTGCTGCCGCCGTTCCTGCTGGCCGCGGTGGGCCTCGCCGGCCTCCTGCTGCTGTGCGTCCCCACCCGTGACGTCCGGGAGCCGCCCGCTCTCAAGGTGCACGCGCCCTCATTGCGCAGTCGGGGAGCAGCGGGCCGGGGCTTGGGGGCGCCGGGCGGGGCAGGAGAGCGCAGGGCCTGCGCTGGTCCCTCTGCGTCCCCAGGCGGCGCTTCCGGGGCCACACGGTGCTGGAGTCCAAAATCGTGGGGACTCCCCGGCTGCCGCACGGCTGAGGACCGATCTCCCCGCTCCGGGCATTCGGTCCCTGTCTCCCCTGGCCACGGTCACAGCACTACCCCTGGGGGCACATCGAGTCCGAGCCTCCTTTGCCCAGCGCAGCCGTGGGGGAAGCTCTGTAGGAGACGTGTGGGCTCTGGACTCAGCCTTAGATAAGAAGCAACAGGCACCAGGCACCAAGGACCCTTCCCAGACGGGTGTTCGAACAGTGCTAGGGAGAGTGGCCTTAGAAAGAGGGCAAAGGATCTCGCTGGTCCTAAAGGGGTTCCAGCCGCTAAGCAGGCTCTCTGCCCGCCTCTCTTCCCACTCCGCCCCAGGTCCAGCAGCATCAGGCTCAGGCCGGTTCCTTTAACCCTTTATTGAGCTTGTACTGGGTGTGTGAGAGATGGTGGAGATCCAAGTCCCATGAGCCCAGACAGAGAGCGCTGAGGCCTGGACGGGTGGTATTGAGGGCAGGGAACTTGGATCAGCGGACCTCCCTGTCTCTGGAGGAGTTCCCTAGTGTGGGGGATGGCTGGAGCAGCCTTTTCCCAGGCTGGAACTGGCAACTGCCCCAGGCTGGTCTCCAGCCAGGTTCCCCCAGCTGGAGTACAGGCCCCTGGGGCAGATGTTAGAAAGGGGCACTTGTTCCCTAGCCTGCAAGGAAGGTGCATCCAGTGCCCTCTCAGCTTTGGAGAACCCACCTTTAACTGTCCCTGACTTTGAGGCCCTGGGATGGGCTGTGGAATGACCACTGAGCTTTCTTCCCCCTCAACTGAAGACTTTGCGTCTCCAGGGCAGGGTTCCAGATGTGGTCCTGGGACCTTCTGTCCTTGACACAACCCCTCAGTTGCCCTTGCTAGGAACGCTACTTCCTGGTGCCTGACATGCTGGCTTCAGGCAGACAGTGGGAAGGGGTGACCCCAGGAGATCCCAACCACTCTTCTTCCATTTCAAGCTGTATCATTGTGGTTGCCCTCGGCCTTACCTAATCATCACCACATAACAGGGTGACAGTAGAGACCTGGTGTGTTTAAGGGCATGACCTTGAGGGTTCTCAGATCTCTCATACTGACTTACCACCCCCACCCTCAGTATGGCATTGTCCTGGATGCTGGCTCTTCACATACGTCCATGTTTGTCTACAAGTGGCCAGCAGACAAGGAGAATGACACAGGCATCGTGGGCCAACACAGCTCCTGTGATGTTCAGGGTGAGGCCTCCCCAAGCACCAAGTGTGCTGCAGCCTCGGCGCACTCACTCCCAGCTGCCTCTCAGGGTCCCCGTCCACTTTAGCCTTGCAGGCACACACACTCAAGCGTCTCTTCTTGATACTGGGTGGGGCTTGCTTCAGGCAGGAGTCCAGAAAAAGAGGCTGGGTCCTCTGGGTCTGGGAGGGGTTAGGACACTTATTGTTCTGGAATGAAAGCCCCAGGGAACTGGTGGAAAGTTTGGGGCTTGCCCATAGGCCTCTATCCTGCAGATGGATCCTTTGAGGATCTAACGAGCACATCTAGGCAGGTCCCATGGAGGACTAAGAATGCCCAATGCTTTGTCCTGACACCTGTGCCCACACCCACCAAGCAGGTGGCAGCTTCAAAGACTCTGACTGATATCCGGACCCCTTTGTCTCTAAACTGGATGTCTCTGAGAGTAAGCTGGGAAGGTGTGTCTAAGTTGCCACCTGCATAGGAATTCAAAACCCCAGCCCCACTAGCTTGTGTCCCCCATGGACATTGTGCCTGGGCCCATCCTCTCTCTCTCTCTAGGTGGGGGCATCTCCAGCTATGCAGATAATCCTTCTGCGGCTGGCCAGAGTCTGGTTGAGTGCCTCGAACAGGCACTTAGGGATGTGCCTAAAGACAGACACTCCAGCACGCCACTCTACCTGGGAGCCACAGCAGGCATGCGCCTTCTCAAGTGAGTAACTATACCCTCATCTGGCCCAGGGGTTCATGCTACCCTCCTACCGGATGGGCACAAGAAGCCATCCATGGTAGTGCTGGGTGGGGACCTCCTCCCTGGGTAGGCTTCAAGGAATGTATGGGAGCAGGATCATGACCATCTGGGGAGGAGCCCCCTCAGAGTTCTCCCCACTTCACAGCCTAACCAGTCCAGAGGCTGCATCGAGTGTCCTAGCATCAGTGACACAGACGCTCAGCCAGTACCCCTTTGATTTCCGTGGGGCACGCATCCTCTCCGGCCAAGATGAAGGAGTGTTTGGCTGGGTGACTGCCAACTATCTCCTGGAGAACTTCATCAAGGTGGGCCCCAACAGCTGGCCTAAGGAGCCTGGGGGCTTATGTGCCTGCCCACTGACTGACCCAATCTTCTCTTTCCACAGTTTGGCTGGGTGGGCCGGTGGTTCCGGCCAAGGAAGGGGACGCTGGGGGCCATGGACCTGGGGGGTGCCTCCACACAGATTACCTTCGAGATAATTAGCCCAGCTGAGGATCCAGCCAATGAGGTCCACCTCCGCCTCTATGGCCAGCACTACAGCGTTTATACCCATAGCTTCCTCTGCTATGGCCGAGACCAGGTCCTCCAAAGACTGCTGGCCAGTGCCCTTCAGGTACCTCTGCACCCTCAGTGACTCAGCTGTACTGGTGTGGGGGGGGAGGGAAGGGGCAGGGCCAATGGCCCCAGAGCAGAGCCTGGAAATCAGCTCATACTGACTTTAGGCGATATCAGCAGGGATCTTTTCCTGTGAAGCCCACAGTGGCCAGGCCTTTGTGGCAACCTCCCTCTGTGGTGGTCTCAACCACCAAGGTACCTGTTCAGGGCTTCTACAGCCAGCTAGGCTTCTTTAGCTGGAGAACAGGCAGGGAAGGCCCAGCAGAAGTAAAGGCCTAGTAATGGAGGAACCAGGGCATCTCAGAGAGCCTGGAATGCTTGACCAAGCGGTTTGGTGTTTGTTCGCAGGTAGTGTTGCTCCTGAACACAAAAGTGATTCTATCTAAGTTGGACTTCTGTGCAGTTTATCATACTGTCACTCTGGGGTGGGGTGGCAGGCAGTGACTAGAAAGGAGATACCATCTACGCTCTGGATGTCCCTCCAGACACATCACTTCCACCCCTGTTGGCCGAGGGGCTATTCCACCCAAGTGCTGCTCAGGGACGTATACCAGTCACCATGTACCATGGCTCAGCGACCCCAGAACTTCAACAGCAGTGCCCGTGTCAGCCTGTCGGGAGCCAGCAACCCTGCCCTCTGCCGTGACCTCGTCGCTGGGCTCTTCAATTTTTCCTCCTGCCCCTTCTCCCGATGCTCCTTCAATGGGGTCTTCCAGCCCCCTGTGACTGGGAACTTCATTGTGAGTCCTGGCAGGTGGAAGTAGGTGACCTTGAGTCTTCTGGGGTCTGGCTATAACTGATGGTATAACTGTTCCCCACCCTGGTAGGCCTTCTCTGCTTTCTACTATACTGTGGACTTTCTGAAGACCGTGATGGGGCTGCCAGTGGGGACCCTGCAACAGCTGGAGGCAACTACAGTGACCATCTGCAACCAGACATGGGCTGAGGTAAGGTCTGCTGTCTACCTCCTCTGGTCTGCGCAGGAAGGCATGGCTTTCCCTAATCATCCATTTGCTATGCACATAGAGAGGGTCCATGGGCCTTTCAGAATGCCTGTCTGATGGGATAGCTGCTCTTGACTCAAGAAAGAGCCAAGATAGAGTGGGGAATGAGGGGCTAGCTGAACTGGGACTTCAGCGGTTTCCTGAAGGCATGATCCTACAGCCAAGATCTGAGGGACAGGTGTGGCATCAGGGAGATAGGGATAGAGAGATGTGTGGCTGGGAAAGAGAGGAGGAAAATGTCCCATCAGCGAGAAAGGAATACCCTGGAGAGACTCACAAGGCTTGGGAGGCGAGGGGAGAAGTTGAAGACTGACTCCCCAGGTTTCCTACCCTGCTGTTGGCTGAACATTAGTGCCAGGTAAGAAAGGATAGCTAGGACATGAGGTGCCCATCAGAGACTTCTGGAGAAACGTGGCAGGTGGGGCTGGAGATAACGGCTCAGCGGTTAAGGAGCTTGCCTGCAAAGCCTAATGATCAGAGTTGGATTCCTCAGTACCACATAATGGCAGAGGCACCCAGTGGTGCATGCATCTCCATTTGCAGTACCTGGAGGCCCTGGTGTGCCTATTCTCTCTCTCTCTCTTTTTTTTGCAAATAAATAAAAATATATTTTTAAAACATGTAAGCCAGGCATGGTGGCACATGCCTTTAATCCCAGCTCTCAGGAGGCAGAGGTAGGAGGATCACTGTGAGTTCAACGCCACCCTGAGACTACATAGTGAATTCCACTTCAGCCTGGGCTAGAGGGACTACCTAGAAACTCCCCCCCACCACAAAAAATGTGACAGGCCCCACCCTAGGCTCAAACTCCCTAGGGGTTCTCAGGAGGCCAGGAAGTCTTTCACAAGGCTGAGCACTTGGTAAGAATACTGGGAAGGGTACAGCACACTGCTGGCCACGGTTTCCCCGTGGTCATCTGCCCAATAGTGTCCCTCTTGCTCTAATTCTAGCTGCAGGCCCGGGCACCAGGGCAGGAGACCCGCCTGGCCAACTACTGCGCTGTGGCCATGTTCATTCAGCAGCTGCTAAGCCTTGGTTACCGCTTTGATGAGCACACCTACAGTGGTGTGGCCTTTCAGAAGAAAGTGAGTGATGGGCAGGGCCGAGCTGGACCCAAAGGGTTGGGGGGGCAGTGTCCTCGGAAGCTGATGGCAACCCCCACCTCTTCTCCAGGCTGCTGACACCTCTGTGGGCTGGGCATTGGGCTACATGCTGAACCTGACCAACCTGATCCCTGCAGACCGGCCGAGGCTGCGCAAGGGCACCCACTTCAGCTCCTGGGTCGCTCTCCTCCTGCTCTTTGCCGTGCTGCTTGTGGCCGCTCTGGTCCTGCTGCTGCGCCAGGTGCGTTCTGCCAAGTCACCGGGCGCCATCTAGGGGTGTGCAGGAAGCTGCTTGCAAAAAGCAAGCATCCACCGCCCACCCACCATGTATTTGCCCTGAGTTATTAGCCTGGAACGGAGATGCGACGGCCACAGGCCAGCCTCTGCAGCCCACTCCAGCTACCCCACTCCCTCCAGCCCCCTCCAGCCTGGAGGTCTCAATATTTCCTCCTCTTCTCTTTTCCTGGGGTGTCCCTTGGCCTGTGACTCGAGGTAGGGTATCCAAGGAGTGGGACCTTTATTCTGATCACCAGGGTCCTGGGAACTTCCCCTCCAGACTCTGGGATTGTAAGGGGAGCATCAAAGCCTATTGGTTGGGAGCCATTCCAGCACCTACGTGTATAAATTTTTTAATAAAAGTTTTTTTTTCCTAGAGCAGTGAATTGTTCATAGGGTGGGGCATCTTTGTTGTTGCCCGTCCTTCCTCCTTCCAGGTGTGCAGTCCATTCAGACATACCCCTGGTCCCAAGAGACACTAGCTCTTCCTGCTTCCTTCCTTTGAGGTGCAGACCTGGGGACAATGAGGGAATTCTCTTGTGCTGGTCCAAAGGAGTCTCTGAGTCTTTGAATCTTCTTTGACCTGTAGAGTCTCCACAATCCCCAGGTCCCAGGCTGTAACCTAGAGGGAACTTGAGGTTGGGCACCAAGTTCACTGTACCTGCAGAGGCTCCAGCACAAGGGACTAGATGCACCTGTAGCCTGAAGCTTAAATTCTGTGTTCTCTCAGGGTGCAAAGGTGTGGTCTTTGCTACTTCTCCCCTGCCCACTCTTATGAGAAGTGAATTCAGATACCATTTCTTTTTTTTAAAAATATTTTATGCTATTTGCAAGCAGATAGAAAAGAGACAGACAGGCAGAAAGAGAGAGAATGGGCATGCCAGGGCCTCTAGCCACTGCACATGAACTCCAGATGCATATGCCACTTTGTGCATCTGGCTTTATGTGGGTACTGGGGAATCAAATCCAGGTCTGCAAGCACCTTAACTGCAGAGCCATCTCTCCAGCCCTCAGACACCACTTCTTTTCTTTCTTTCATTTATTTCTTTTAGTTTGTTCTTTTCTTATTACATTCTTTTTTGTTGTTTTTTTGCTTTATTTCTTTCATTTCCTTTGTCTACAAACCCTTTATATTGAGAGCTGACTTTCAATAGATCAAATCGATGGAGCTGCTCTGCTGCTATACTAAACCCCAACCCAGAAGGAGGTCATCTATGAATGATTTAGTGCCAAGTTCCACACGAACATGTGATGCATATGGGTGAAAGGGCATCCCCCTTTCTGGCCCCACCCATTTTTTTTTGAGGAGGGTCTCACTTTAGCCCAGGCTGACCTAGAATTCACTATGTAGTCTCAGAGGCTGGCCTCTGCCTCCCTACTGCTGGAATTAAAGGTGTGCACCGCCACTCCTGGCTTCAGACACCATTTCTGTTTGCTCAGTGCCCTATCGGCTGGGGGCACAGGTGGGCCTTGTTCTGCGTGCACACATGCCTGCACACACTCGTATGCACTCCCTTCTGCCATTTTTTTGAGACATGAAAGCTGCCGCAGCCAGGTCCAACTTTGACATTGTGAGACTGACGGACCGACAGGAAGTTAGGGTTGGGGAACCCAACCTTGTTTTCCTGTCGGAGCCAAAGAGAGGGATATTTCTGAGTGGGATGGGGTGTGTGCTCAGGTGACAGCAGATGAGTTGCTAGGGAAGGGCTCCGTGGATGTTGATGACCTCACCTGGGACTGTGACCACCTTGGACAGCTCCCAGCTGGCTTTCAGCAGCAACTCCAGGTCACTTTTGCCCCCTGGTGGCTTTACTCCGGAATCAGCCCGATTGATCTAATTGTGAGCCTTCTGTGTTCGCTTTTATCCGTGAATCCGGGAGCCGTGGTGCATCTTTGGGCATGAATCTGAGCACCTGTTTATCTGGGCGCCCCTGATGTTCTAGTGGGAGGTGAGGATTGGGCAGTCTGACGGGGTAGAGGAGAGGAAGGGGGTGCATCCTGGGGGTGCCCACTCCCAGCCAATCCCAAGCCAGATTTCAGTGGACCGAGGAGACACCCCGCTGCAGAGGCTGCAGAAGTGGAGGTACGCTGGGGACGGGAGAGAGGGGACCGGGACTGGAGAAGGAGGGTGGGGCGCAGCCTAGCGGCGCCGTCCCGCCCCCGCAGGTGGAGCGCGCAGGCGCATTCCCCCGGAGCTCGCCTCCATCCCGGATCCTTTGCCGCAGCGTCAGCGCCTTCGGCCGCCTCCTCTTTTCCTCCTCTTCCTCCTCCGCCCCCTCCTGCTCCCCGGCTTCTCGCCTCGCCTCGCGTCGCGGTGTCCGGAGCCCGTACCGCGCCCGGGACCGCCGGGTGCCATGCTGCCCGGGCGGCGGCGCTGAAGGATGGCGACGCCCGTCCCTCCGCCCTCCTCGCGGCACCTGCGGCTGCTGCGGCTGCTGCTCTCCGGCTTCGTCCTGGGAGCGGCCCTGAGCTGTGCCGCCGCCAGCCGCCCGGGTGAGCGAGCGCTCGGGGCGCGGGGAACCCGATCGACCCCGGGAGGGGACCCGGGCTGCACGGCGTCGCCCGCGCCCTGGCCTCGCCCGGGCCCTCCGGCCACGCAGGCCCGGTTCCCGAGCAGCCGCGCCGGCCCCGCCTCGCCGGGGGCAGGGTAAACAGACCCGGGCCCGCGAGGCCCAGCCGCTCCGGTCTCCTCCCGGCTCCCTGAAGGCGAACCTGGATTTCACGTGCTTTGTGTCTTTGTCTCTTGGTCCCCGAGTCAGTCCCGTGTGTGTCTCTGTGGGTTCTTTCTGTGTGCCCTCCGATCTGGCTCCAGGGGCCAGCCGTGGAGATAACTGTGTTTCTGTGTCTCCGGGGTTCCCGACGTGCCGGGCTGCTCTCGGAGCTTGTTGGCCTTGCTGCGTGTCTGGCTCGCCTCGGATCCTCTACCACACAGGCCTGGCCTGGCCTCCCGTGGCTGGGTCTGAGGGTTCCAGGCCTAGGCTCTTGTTTTACCTTCCATGGTAGAGGCCCCCATCGCTTGCCCTGGAGGGCTCCTGCTACCCTACCTTTTGGACTGAAGTCTGTGGGAAGATTCCCAAGCATGGTGATGAGCCCAGGGTCCTTGGAGACCCTGCTTCACAGATGGGTCCTGAGACCTCAGGGTCCACATCTACCCGAGAGGGATGAAGTGGGAGATGGTGTCCATCTACAGTTCTCTTGTAGGAGAGTTGCTTTTAGCCCCTCTTACAGATGAGGAAACTGAGGCACAGAGGAGTGACTGGTTAGGAGGCACATGAGAACTAGGTGATCTCATTCTGAATGTGTGGCCTTAAGAGCTGGGCAGGCGTCCTGGGCCCAGTGAGCCTGGACAAGAAGTTGTCATAACCAGAAGCTCCTTAGGAGGCTAGAGGGCCAGGTCAGGGCTGGCCAGAGGTGGTGGAGGCCACCTGCTGAGACTGTGGCTCTCAGGTGGAGCCTCCTCAAGAAAGGGAATGTAGGGGGGCATTGCTGAGCCCCTTGGGCAGATGCTGTCCCTGCTCGTCATCCATTCTGCAGCTGCATGCCCACCATAACTGGGAGACCTGATACTATTACTGTTCCCTAGGCATTCCCTCCCCACACCCAGTGCCCAGGAGGAGTCAGCAGCCTCTCCAGCTGTCATTGCTCCTGAGACCTCCCCTCTACCTCAGGCTGGAGGAGGGGGGTGTTCCTGCCCAAGACTAAACAGGCATCAGCCATATCCTCCTGAGCCCCTCATAGGTGGGGGTAGTCCACAGAGCCATGGGAGCACTGGAGCCAAGAGTCAGCCTTGTGCTACAGACCTCTACTGTGGGCCTGACAATTATCAGCACCTGGGCAGAGACTACCTGGCTCCTTGGTGCCCAGCTGATGGGTGGGGTCCATCCTGGCATGTGTCCTGCCATGGGCTTAATGTTTAACTAGCTCAAGCCTCAAGTCCAGCCCAGTGATGCTGAAGACTACCGACCCATCCTGTGAAAGATGTGGTGGTGGGGTGGGCAGGGATGGTACCTGGCCTGTGACTGTGTTCCTCTGCCATCAAGGCTGCTGGAACTTACTTGCAGGGGGTTCTGTGTTATGTTACCAAGGAAACCAAGTCAGGCCTGCCAGTCTGCAGGGCACTTTCCCCACATCCTTCTGGGCTGCAGTGGCCCTGCCTGCAGTGTGGGTGTCAGCTGGATTGCTGAAAGGAAGGATCCAGATGGCCAGAGACACATGCCAGACAGGACTGATGGTCTTGTCTTCAAGGGTTGGTCGAGGATTGTTGAGACAAGGTCTAGGGCCTCAGGTTGGGGACATTTCTTAACTTTGAAATAGCTGAACTCCTGTATCCCGCAGGGGAAAGTGAGGCACAGAGGACCGCTGCTTCCATTCCTCCAGCATCAGGATGGGTCTAATAGCATGCATAAGCAGAGCACCGGGGTCAGGGCTCCAGATCAGTGGCTGGGAACTAGGGCCTAGCCTGGAGTGTCCAGCACTGCTTAGGCCAGACCTTTCCAAGCCTTAGGTGGATCCAGACAGCTCCATCTGAGGTCTCCCCAACCCCAGTGACCTCTCTGTCCTGGGAACAAGCCAAAGGCTAGGCAAGGGGCAGCCACTGTCTTCCAGACTGAGCTCTTCTGTGGCCTTCCAGACTCCATTTTAGGTCCATAGGATGATGTGATGAAGTCTTGGGGGAAGCCCTGATATTTGGGAGAGGGGGCCTCTCAGCATCTTTGCTGCTTCTGAGCCAGAGAGACCAACCAGTGCCTGACCCTCAGAAGTTCCCTAAAGGGTCTCTGCTCACTCTGAGCCACATGGAAGCCAGAAGGTAGTGTTGGAGGGTTGCACATCCCTGCCCTTGAGGGCTGGCTGGAAAGTTAGGGTCAGTTTCCCTTTGAGGGCAGGCTCAGGCCTGGGAGATGGACTCTGGGGATTGGGTGGGGTAGCGTAGTTCCCATAAGTCTTTGGACTGTTTGCTTCCTGGTTCTGAGACTTGGCAGTGGGGAGGAAGGGCCTGCTCAGAACAATGGCCGGAGCTAGGCCTGGCCAGCTCTGAGGGGGAGGGGTTTCTGACCAGGGCTGTTGCTGTACAGGGGCCAGGCCAAGCGGGCTGTGACTGGCCTTGCCTTCTGCTTCCTTCTCAGATGCAGCTGCTTGTCCTGGAAGCCTGGATTGTGCCCTGAAGAGGCGGGCAAGGTGCCCACCAGGTGCACATGCCTGTGGGCCCTGCCTTCAGCCCTTCCAGGAAGACCAACAAGGACTCTGCATACCCAGAATGCACCGGCCTCTTGGTATGTGCGAGCACAGATATAGGGGAAATGGGTGGATGAGATGGCTTGTCTCTCTTCCTGTCTTCGTCTGTGGGCCTGTACCCCTAAGGACCTTAGAGCCTCATGACAGCCCCCTGAGCTTTGTAGGGTACTCATGTCTGAGGCCAGGGGACTGGCTCTCTTACTACTTTGGGTGTAGCCCCTTCACTCTTTTCAGATGGTGCTGGCCCAGATCCTGGAGCTGAACTGAGGCCTAGGGCAGTTAGTCCCTCCTAGGTCAAGGGGTGACCTCAGGAGAGGGGAGGTCAGAGTGCTCAGGCCTGGGCCCCACCTGGTCTGCCAAAAACCCTTCCAGATGGCCACTTCTGCAGTCTGGGCCTCGCCTTTGTTCATTCATCTTCTTCACTGGCATGTCAGTGAGCCCCAGTTATCTGGATGTTCCTTTAGGTGTGATGGGGGCTTTACAGAAAGGTGTTGTTAGGGTGTGGGTAGCCAAGGAGGAGGTGGCAAAGAAGGGGACTGAGAAAGGACAAGCAGGACTGATATAGATGGGGTGCCTTCTGCCTCTGCTCTTTTGGAGAGTGACCACATGGAGTGTCTTTCTGGAGTACAATGTACACAGTGGGTACCGGGTGGGGCCCATTCACCTGCCTATTCTTACAGGTGCCTGCCCTTCTGGCTTCTTAGGAGTACCTTGTGAATGTTTGGACATACTTTAGCTTCTCTCCACTTTTCAGGGAGTTACTATCTTCTCTGGGACAGAGAAAGTACCTGGGGGCTGGCTGGCCAGGAGAGGGAATACGCTTCCCTGAACTTTGCTCCTTCCCTTGTGGATATGGGCCCAGATAAGGGACTCCATTCCTTCTCCCCCATGAGTCTCTACATTCTCCCAATACCTCCACCCTATACCCCCTCCACCTCCCCTTTGCCTGGATACAACTGCTACTCACAGGAAGCTCCCACAGTTGTTGCTATGGCAACACAGGACAGAGAAACCTGGGATGGATTTCTTCCTCTCAGGTGGCAGGTGTTGTCTGAGGTCTCTGAGAAGCCAGAGACCCTTCACCTGATGGCTCCTTACCCTCCTCAGGGGAGGGCTTGCCTCAGCCCAGACTGGAAGACGAGATTGACTTCCTGGCCCAGAAGCTGGCACTGAAGGAGGCCGGACACTTGAGGCTCACGGTCCAGCCTCCTCCTGAGGCCCAGCAGAGACTCCTGAAGCCTGGTGAGGTCCCCATTCTGCCCTGTACCTGTACCTTGGGTCACCCGGGTCCTTCTGACTTAACCTGTCCTTTTCTTAGCAGCTACCTTAGGGTTCTCAGAGCGGGGTCAAGGACTGGAGCCGAGCCTTCCCTCCACGCAGGGATCCTCCCCACCCACGCCACGTGCCTCCTTGGGTTCCCCTGTGTCATCTGGGCCTGTGCACATGGCCCCTCTGGAGCCGCGGGGTGGGCATGGAGACGGCCTGGCCCTCGGTAGGTCCTGATGGACAGAAGGCTGGCTAGCTGGCGGGGGCAGGCAGGAGCAGGCCCTGCAGGACGCTGTCCCTCACCATGCCCCTCCCTCTGCCAGTGCTGATCTTGGTGTTCTGCGTGGCCGGCACCACTGCCCTGGCCGTGGCAGCCCTGTGCTGGTGCAGGTGAGCCGCCAGCTCCCGCGGGTGGGTGGTTGGGCAGGGCGCCACGCGTGCCGTGTGGCCTCAGCTCCACTCCCCGCAGGCTGCAGCGGGAGATCCGCCTGACCCAGAAGGCTGACTACACCATCTCGAAGGTTCCCACCTCACCTGCTACACCGCGGATTTCGGTGCGTGGCCCGGCTCCAGTCACCCCAATCCTGCCCCACCTTTCCCCCAGCCTGACCTTACCCCCTCCACAGCCTGGGGACCAGCGGCTGGCACACAGCGCTGAGATGTACCACTACCAGCACCAGAGGCAGCAGATGCTGTGCCTGGAGCGGTGAGCACCCCTTCTGGGACCCTGCCCTGAGGCCACACCTCTACCTGCACCCACCTTCCTCCCCTCACCCGCCCCACGACTTCTTCTGTCTTGGGTCACCACTCCAACCAACCCCAGCCCATAGCCCCCTCCCAGGGCTGTGGTACATTGAGCACCCAGCTCTGGTCTGGGCCCATGGTACCTGGAGAGTGCACAGAGGGACCCAGGGATCCCGCCCCCACCAGGCATAAGGAGCCCCCCAAGGAACTGGAGTCAGCCTCCTCAGATGAGGAGAATGAAGATGGTGACTTCACGGTATATGAGTGCCCCGGACTGGCCCCGGTGAGTGCTGGGAAGGGTTACCCACTGTGGGGTCCCTCCCCAACAGTGCTGCTCCTCACCCAGCCCCCCTACCCAAGCCCCATCCTTTTGCCTCCCTGGGCCTGACCTAGCATCTTTGCAGACCGGAGAGATGGAGGTGCGCAACCCGCTGTTCGACCATGCCTCGCTGTCAGCACCAGTGCCTGGCCCCGGCTCATCACCCCCAATGCAGTGACATGGAGGCTAATGCCCCCTCGCCAGCCAGCCAACCAGTTGCAGCCCACGGGTTGGGAGGGACAAGGCCTGGCATTCCCCATTGAAAAGAACACGTTGTGACCCTCTTGCGTGCTTATGGCTGGGGGGAGGCACCAGCCCCCAGGGCCCCTTGCCAGGGAGATTCCCCACCTTGTGTGGGAGACCTAGCATCTGCTTGCACCTCCTCTTTCCGGTCAGAATCCCCAAACTTGAGGAAGTCCTGGATCCCTACAGCCCAGACATGGATGGGGAATTCTGAAGAAAAAGCCAATTAAAGCCTGTTTCAAACCTGTGGGTGGTTTCTGATTCGTTGGTAGTGGAAGTCCTTAGGCACTCACCACCCACTGAAGCCCTGGTGGATGGACCCTCTGTGAGGGGCCTGGGACCTCCTCCTGGAACCCCAGAAAGAGAGAGTACCACTCTAAGGGACTTAGAGATTGGAGGAGAGGTGGACACAAGACCACCCCCACCACAGGACCTGGGCGACCCAAATAGTAGGTCCATTCAGTGGGATGGAAAGGGCAGTTTGCATATATATGCCTTCCTCGATGTGGGGATTCAGCACTTTATTCCTGCCTGGCATCCACCTGACATAAAACACAGCAATCATGGTTCAGGCTGGCAGGATGGGATTCTTTCTTACAGGGGACCATAGACTACCGGTCCCCTGTAATATCCAAGCTGAGACACTGTACCTATAGCCAAGGAGGCCGGGTACGAGGAGTTAGGGGGCAGGAGGAACTCAATGGCTAAAGCTCTAATTTGGCTTGCCACTGTCACATACTTGGGGTGGGAGCTATGTGTCAAAGATGCTGAAATCAGGCCAGAATTGCCTGGTGTACTGAGGTCAAGGAGAGCAAAGATTATACTCAAAAAACTTTTCATTTGGGACTGGGAAGATAGCTCAGTGGTTAAAGATGCTTGCTTGCAAAGCCTGTCAGCCTGTCCCAAACCATCCATGTAAGCCAGACACAAAAAGTGGCACATAGGGCTGGAGAGATTGCTTAGTGGTTAAGGCCTCTGCCTGCAAAGCAGAAGGATCCAAGTTCGATTCCTCAGGACCCACATAAAATATTTTTTTAAAAAGTGGCACATGTATCTTAGTGTTTGTTTGCAGCGGCAAGAGGCCCTGGTGCACCCATAAGCACACAGTTGCAAACAAAATCTTAAAATGAGCCGGGCATGGTTGTGCACACCTTTAATCCCAGCACCTAAGAGGCAGAGGTGGGAGTATCACTGTGAGTTTGAGGTCAGCCTGAGACTACAGAGTGAGTTCCCGGGTTCTAGGTCAGCTTGGGCTAGAGTGAGACCCTACCTATAAACAAAAAAATAATCATGTTTGGGCTGGAGAGACGGCTTAGCAGGACAAGTGCCTAACAACCAGGGTTCTATTCCTCAGTCCCCACATAAAGCCAGATGCACAAAGTGGTATGTTTATCTGGAGTTCCTGTGTAGTGGCTGGAGGCCTTGTTGCACCCATTCTCTCTCTCTCATTACGAATAAAATATTTTTTAAAAACCCTTAGTTGTTGCTGGGGTGAGGGCGTAGACTCTAGACAGCACAGCAATGGGGAAGACAAAGCAGGTTAGTGACCAGCAGGGCCCTGAAGACTGGGTGGAAATGGGGTTGTCCCTGCTTAAAGCTACTAGCTTGTTCCAAGCAGTATATTTTGAGAGCCAGAGTCTCTTCAACCAGGAAGTGCCTCCCTGACTCAGATGTAGGCTGGCCCTTAGTGTAAACCTGTTTTCTTTTGGGCACTGATGTGGAGGATGGACAGGGAGAGAGCTGAGTACTATGCATGTGTATATCCAGTCACTTCTCTGCCATTAGGGAAGATGACCATAAAGGAACTGAGATGGCCTCATCCAGGGCAGAGGGCAGCTTAATGTTCAGACTATCCATCTCACTGGTAGGGCCTCAGACCAGGGCTGGAACTCCTAAGTCAGTCCAAGGTAGTGTCTCGCTTGCTCTAGCCCAGGCTGACCTGGAATTCACTAAGTAGTCTCTCAGGGTGACCTCAAGCTCACAGTTATTCTCCCTCAGCCTCCTGAGTGCTGGGATTAAAGGCATGTGTCACCACACCCAGTTTAACATTAAAAAAATTTAAAAAAAATTTTTTTAGTTTTTTTTTTCCTTAGTTTTTTGAGTTAGGGTCTTGCTCTAGCCCAGGCTGACCTGGAATTCACTATGTAGTCTCAGGGTGGCCTTGAACTCACCACAACCCTCCTATCTCTGCCTCCCAAGTGCTGGATTAAAGGCCTGTACCACCATGCCAGGCCCCATCACTGGCTTTTCTCCCCCCAAAGGCTGTGTGCTGCATAGCTCTTTCCAGCATTCTGACAGCTGGTCAACAGGGAGGAGGCTTCTAGCTCAGCTCCAGCTTGATTTCTCAGGGGTCCTGATGTTTCTAATCTCAGTCTTTCTGGTCTAACTGAAGGTCTATCTTCCTAATACTCTGGGCATCCTGAGTCCATCTCTACAATCCCTGCACCCACTTTCTGAGGACTTGTTAATGAGGTGTGCCCCAGTGGCCCACTTACCTGGCTGACCTCTCCAGCTCAGTTGCCCACCCCACCGCCTTGTTTTGTTTTCCTTGGGGGGAGGGGTGATGCATATGTCCCCTTGCATGCACTCACTTGCCACGTGGTGTGTTCGCCTGAAATGGAGTGTCCCCTCCATCACTCTGGTCTATTCTTCCTTGAGCCAGAGTCTCTTACTGATCTTGGAGCGTGTCATTTTTCTCAAGCTCCAGTGATTCTCGGGTCTTGCTCCCCCTAGGACTGGTATTATAGACATGTGACCTCACCCTGCTGTTATTATTAGATTTTTTTTTTTTTTTAGGTAGGGTTTTGCTCTAGTCCAGGCTGACCTGGAATTCACTATGTAGCCTCAGGCTGGCCTTGAACTCATGGTGATCTTCCTACCTCTGCCTCCCGAGTGCTGGGATTAAAGGCGTGCACCACCATGCCCGGTTTATTTTTAACTTTTTTTGACAGCTTCCATAATTATAGACAAGAAACCATGATAATTCTCTCCCCACCCCTACTTTCCCTCTCTCAAATCCACCCTCCATCGTTTCCCCTCCCCCCCTCAATTAGTCTCTGTTTTGTTTCAATGTCATTGTCTTTTCCGTCATTATGAAGGCCATGGGTAGGTGGTGTCAGACACTGTGAAGTCATGAATATCAAGGCCATTTTGTGTCTGGAAGTTTGCATTGTAAGCAGTCCTCCCCTTCCTTTGGCTCTTACAATCTTTCCATCACCTCTTCCTCAATGGACCCTGAGCTTTGGAGGTGTGATAGCGATGTCCCAGTGCTGAACACTCCACTGTCACTTCTTAACACTATGGTGTCTTTTGAGTCATCCCAGTGGTCACTGGAAAGCTTCTCTAGCCAAAAGTGAGAGTAGCATTAATATACACATATATACGTTTTTAAAAGTGCTTATAAGGCAGTTTGGCGGACATAATATATACATTTAGCCAGACAACAGCAGGCGTCTGTTTTGTGGGTCCTGGAGATCAAACTCTAGAGAGCTCTCAGACCTCCTCAGGCTCTCAAGCTTGCACAGGAAGTGCTCTTAATAGCTGAAGCATCTCCCATCCCCCACCTGCCCTTATACCTTTTGTCTGCCCAAGGCCAGGTCAAAACAGAGCCCCTCGGTTTTATCCAATCACAAACTCCTATCACACAACTTTCATCAGCCACCTTCCCTTTCACAGACCCTGGGGTGCAGGTGGGCTGTTTGGAGACCCTACTGCTAAATGAGGAGCCTTGCTTGGCCTTTTTCTGGGTCACATTACTCTCCCTTTGCCATTAGCTCTCAACTGAGGTCTTGTTCCTGTCCCCAGGGCCTCTGCTGAGGGTGAAGGTTGCCTGGCATCAGCAAAAGACCGTCTTACTGCAGCCTTTGGGCTACCTTGAGCCTACCTAAGTCCATCCGAACCTTCATTAGGACTGGCCCCCAGTGGCCCATCATAGGAAGCCCAGTGGGATGTGCCTTCCAAATCTTAGCAGAACCTGCCTGGTGCCATGGATGTCAGAGGGTGATGATCCCCATCCCAGCACAGACCTGGGATAACACCCATCATTTGGAAGATCCTCCCAACCTAGCAAGACTCTGGGGAAAACCACAGAATGAGGGGTGCTGTGATCCCCTAGTCAACAACCCTAGGAAATGGAGTCTCCTGGCTTCGGCTCCTGTGAGGTGATGTCATTGGTCCTGCCAGCCTGCAGGGCTGGGTGGGCTCCAGAGTCTCGGTGCTTCAGCTACAACCTCTCACCAGCTGTGTGGCTCAGGGGAGCGTGTCTTGGTACAGAACAGAAAAGGACATACAAAACATGGGGTGTGGTGCATGGGCCCCAGTGCATGAGAACCAGCCCTCATCAGATCCTGGAGCTGCACCAGACAAGGACAAGGACATGCTTGTCACTGTTGGCTTGATTGGAAAGAACAAGAAGGGAGGGACTGGACCTGCTAAGGCACTACAATTCTCCCAAGCTCTCAGGTAGCCCACAAACTGCCCAAGCCAACTGGCTCCTGGGACTACCTTTGTATTATCTATGGGCCATGCTCCCCACTTTGGGGCCTCCAAGTCTTCCAGCCTTCAATGCCTGTTTTCTTTTTATTTATTTGCAAGCAGAGGGGGGTGGGTAGAGAGAAGAGAGACAGAGAGAATTGGTGCACTAGAGCCTCTAGGTGCTTGCAAACAAACTCCAGATACATGTGCCACTTTGTGCATCTGGCTTACATGGGTCATAAGGCTTTGCAGGCAAGCTCCTTAATAGCTGAGCCATCTCTCCAGCCCCAAGGCCTATTTTATATGTATGCACCATCCCAAAATCTTAACACTATGTGCTTGGCTGAGGCTCCAATCAATGGGATCAAGCTGCTGTGCCTGAATGTCACAAACCTAACACTGTTTATATGGACTCTTTGAGAATGACCACTAGGTGGTGAACTCGAGCCACATGTCTGGACTCTGCCCAGCTTAGGCCGTTTTTTCGAGTAGGGGCATTGGGCGTGTAGGCTTTGCCCGGCTCCCAGAGGCCCCCTCAGAGTGTGTGTCCCTCACCCTCCTAAACCCCCAGAAGATGTGTGTGCAGGGCATCAGTTTGTAGACCAGTGGCCTACCCTGGTCTAGAGCTGCACTGATGTTCTTCCCTCTGGAGGGGCCAAGCTGGGCAGGATGTATGATCCTGATCTCGAGAGCTCCAGGCTACAGAGCAGGGTTGGGTGCTCATTGTGTCCCACAGACCCCTGTGAGCCAGGACACCCAGTGAGGATGAGATGGTAGGTTGCCCCCCCTCAGATTTCCCTTTGACTCATACTTCAACTCCCCTTCCCTTCTCTCTCTCTCTCTCTCTCTCTCTCTCTCTCTCTCTCTCTCTCTCTCTCTCTCTCTCTCTTTGGTTTTTCGAGGTAGGGTCTCACTCTAGACCAGGCTGACCTAGAATTTACTATGTAGTCTCAGGGTGGCCTCCTACCTCTGCCTCCAGAGTGCTGGGATTAAAGGCGTGCACCACCACACCCGGCTCCCTTCCCTTCCCCCCCCCTCTCTCTCTTTGTTTTTCTTTTTCGAGGAAGGGTCTCACTCTAGCCCAGACTGACCTGGAACTCATTTTATAATCTCAGGCTAGCCTTGAACTCATAGCGATCCTCCAACCTCAGCTTCCCGAGTACTGGGATTAAAGGTGTGCACCACCATGCCTGCCTCTATCACCCGCCCCCCCCTTTTCCTCTTTCATTCTGACCCATTTCAGGGCCAAACCTCAGAGATCATTTCAGTTAGTATGTTCTCACGATCAGGGGCTCCCACAGCTGCCAATCTGAGCTGGCATGGTGTTGGGAGGATGGTGACAGCACCCAGTGTGAGCTGGGGGGAGACTCCTTCAAATGGGGCAACCTGTGGGTGTGGGTGAGGCCACATAGCAAGGGCCCCAGGTAGCCTGGCATCACAAACAGGAAGGCCAATAGGCTCTGACAACCAGAAGCCAGTAGCCCCAGGTTGGCAGGATGGCCCTCTTTCTGCAGGCCCCGGCAGCCTGCTGGGTGCCCACCAGAGGGAGAAGAGGTAGGGCCAGGTGACATGAGACCTAAAGCCAAGATATGACTCCCCTGGGGTTATCCTGCTAGCAGAAACTTTGGAAGAGATGCCAAGGGTGGGGCCAAAGGCACAGGTGCCATTGTGGGTCATCTCACTGAACATAGGGTGGCTGGAAGACCATGGACTGCTTGCTTCATGGCTACCTTCAGCTGGGCCTCAGATTGGCTGGATGGTTTCTGATGGCTCCCATCCCTCCCTCCCCCTTTAGGCATTACGCAAGCTCTCCACCACAGCCTAGAGGTTATGCCCGGTTGTGGGGGGTGGGGCACCTCTGAGGGGCCAAACAGTCACCCTCTTCTGCTCCTCTATGAGTTTGCTGCCTGCCTGGTTCCTGTCTTAACGGTGGCCTTATTGTTTTGTGAGGCTGTGGCTAAGGTAAGCCAGCAGCCTTGAAGGCCCAGAACGGAAACAGGACAGCGATGGATAGGGTATGGGAGGCAGGCCCTGAGAATGGCATTTGGGCAGCAGATCTGGTTAAGAGTTCTTTTCTTCCAGGATTCCGGTATCACATGTAGAACCACAAATGGTTCTGGGCAACAGAATGGGAGGTGTGGTGGGGGTGGAGGAAGCATGGTGACCCCATTAGACCACCCCAGCCCGGCCTACACTGGCTCGCTGCATCTCCAGCTTGGAGGTGAAAGGAGAAGGAAACTGACCTCCAGGCTATAGGCCACCAGGGCTGCCTGGAGGGAGGCCAAGGGAGCCTAACCCTCAGGCTGGGACCAGCCTTCCTGTTTCTGGAGTTGACACCAGCCCCCTGCCCACCAGCCTGTCTGTCCATGTCAGGGACACACTGACTCCTTCCCTTTCCAGCTTGGAAAGCCCCCTCCTAGGGCAGCAGGAAGGAAGTAAGTGGCCCATAGCTCTCCCCAGTCCCCCCAGGACCTTAGGCCCAGCCAACTGCTCAGTGCTTCTATGCACACAGGTCTCTGGGTGGGGAAGGACATGCACTTCTCAATACAGCCCAAGTCTACCCTGCGGCCATGTGCTGGGGTCCTGTAGGATCCATGATGGACCCCTAATCTAGGGATTAAGGTACTGGGTAGCCATGCGTAGTGGCACATGCCTTTAATCCCAGTACTTGGGAGGCTGAGATAGGAGAATCACTGTGAATTCAGGCCAGCTTGAGAATTCCAGGTCATCCTGGGCTACATCGAGACCCTACCTCATCCCCCCCAAAAAAGGTACTGGGACAAGGAAGTTCCTAGAGGTAGGGTGGGGATGGGTTCGGGTAGACTGCTGAGCACAGCAGTCTGAGAGAATGTGGCTGGTGGGGAGAGCGGGGGAAGTGGGTGGCACTACAGGAAGGGGCCACTGTGGCCTCCTGAAGAAGCGCACCTGCTCTAAGTGTCCTGGGGCCGTGTGGTGGGCTGTGTCTGGGGATGCCCAACTGGGAACAGGGTACTCCTCGGGGTGCTTCTCTGCACGACCAGCTGCTCATCTCTGAGCTGCTCTGGGGAACAGCAGGGGTGGACAGGGGGCCCTCTTCCAGTTACCATGCCCTCTCCTAGAAGTGGGGGAGGGGTGGTGGTTGATGCCAAAGGCCGCAAGGGCAGGGTGGGGCAGGAGTGGGAAGGCCCCTGGCTTCCTTCACCTTGGGTAGATGAAAGGAGCACGCCTCAGGGAACAGGTTGAGTGGAGGCACAGCAGTGATTTTAGGGTGCCTCTCTCAAGAAGCCTGCTGTGATTTGACAGATGTCGATTTCTTGAGTGATTGATTCCAGAAGGCTACGGATGAATAATGCTGGTGAGTGTCTGGGCCTCATGGAGGCAGAACTGGGGAGGGTGGGGACTGTGGGTGTCACTGAGCTTAGGGTAACAGGGCTGCTCCACTCTTCCTGCTGCAGGGTGCAGCCCCACCCGAAGGCTTCGGGCTTGGGGGGGCCTGGCTGGGGCCATCATGGTCACAGCCCTCTGGCTTCTTTGGCTGCTGGGATCAGATCTTGGGGGTATCCCAGAGCCCCAACCAACAGTTACCATCCTCATCTGGCACTGGCCTTTCACCAACCGGCCCCCAGAGCTTCCTGGCGACACATGTATCCACTATGGCATGTCCCGATGCCGCCTGAGTGCCAACCGGAGCCTGCTGGCCAGTGCAGATGCCGTGGTTTTTCACCACCGTGAGCTGGAGACCCAGAGGTTCCACCTACCCCTAGCCCAGCGACCACCAGGGCAGCCCTGGGTCTGGGCCTCCATGGAGTCACCCAGCAACACCCACGGTCTCCGCCACCTTCGAGGCATCTTCAACTGGGTTTTGAGCTACCGGCGTGACTCGGACATCTTCGTGCCCTATGGCCGCCTGGAGCCCCGCTCAGGGCCCACACCCCCACTGCCAGCCAAGAGCAGGGTGGCCGCCTGGGTGGTCAGCAACTTCCAGGAGCGCCAGCAGCGTGCAAAGCTGTACAGGCAGCTGGCACCTCACCTGCGGGTGGATGTGTTTGGTCGTGCCAGTGGACGGCCCCTGTGTGCCAACTGTCTGTTACCCACCATAGCCCAGTACCGCTTTTACCTGTCTTTCGAGAATTCACAGCACCGAGACTATATCACTGAGAAGTTCTGGCGCAATGCACTGGCAGCCGGAGCCGTGCCTGTGGTGCTGGGACCCCCTCGGGCCACCTACGAGGCTTTTGTGCCACCAGATGCCTTTGTACACGTGGATGATTTCAGCTCTGCCCGGGAGCTGGCCGCCTTCCTTGTCAGTATGAATGAGAGCCGCTATGGCCGCTTCTTTGCCTGGCGTGACCGGCTCAGTGTGAGGCTGCTGGGTGACTGGCGGGAGCGCTTCTGCACAATCTGTGCCCACTACCCACACCTGCCCCGTGGCCAGGTCTATGAGGATCTTGAAGGCTGGTTCCAGGCCTGAGCTCCTGCCATTGAGAGAGGCTGTGTGAGTGGAAGGGCTGGATGTTGAAATCAAACCACCACACATCCGGCCTCCTCGGGCACCATGGGGCTAACCTGAGGTTGGGGACAGAGAGCAGAAAGCAAAGAGGAGGGAGGAGCAGGTTGGGAGCCAGAGGAGGAGGCTGGTGGGCTTTGGACAAAGCCAGGTCCTGGGGGAAGAGAGAGAAGCAAGGAGGGAATTAGCGAGGTGCTCATTCATGGGCTGCTCAGAGTTCCTCCCCCTACCTGGAGCATGTCCTGGGTGGGCCAAGGCTCCAATGAAGGGGTGGAGGCAGTGTCCTTGAGACTGAGGATATCCCAACCTGTAGTGTGTGAGGATGGACCCCTGAACTTCCAAAACCGAGGGTCCATGTTCTGGAACCCTGGGTACAATCTGTGTGATGGCTGGGGGAAGGGGAGTGAGCACAGAGTAGCTGGTTCTTGGCTTTTAGCAGCCACAATCCATTCAGGGAAAGAGTCATCCAACAATAAAGACAGGGACATGAATCTTCTGGATTCGGTCTCCAAGGCGACAGAGCCCTACAGGGTAACCCTGCCCTGTCCACGGCATCACTTTCAGCCACGAGGTTCCATGGTTTTCTGACTCCATCTTGCCTGCTTAACCCCTTGAGCTTTTGCTCTCTCTCTCTCTCTCTCTCTCTCTCTCTCTCTCTCTCTCTCTCTCTCTCTCTCTCTCTCTGTCTCTCTAAAGCCTTGTTTAAGTGGCATCTTACCAGGGACCCCCTATTCCTCCACCCTAGAGGTGGGTGGAGAATTGAGAATCAAACTGGGGTTGGAGGTGCCACATACCATAGAGATTAGGTTAGAGAAGTGTCTGGTGTGACAGGGCCTGATTTGTGACGTAGAGTCCCTTTGGGGACACAAGCTGGAGGTGGGGGAGTGAGCTGTGAGAACACTGCTGCAACAGGGGCTCCTTGTGGTTGGCTGTGCATGGTGGGGGGGGGGTTAAGGAGAGGTGAGCCTGTGGGTGTACAAACAGGGTCCCTACAGGCAGAGCTCTTTGGGTGGGTGGGGGCTCGGGTTTGTCCCTGTCTTGGGGGTGGGGAGCAGTGCAGGCAGGAAGCCCCCCTTCCTCTGTGGCTTGTGGGAAAGGCCTGTACATGGCTTCCTGCCCTGACCCAGCAGAGTGGGCTAACTAGGGAAAAGGAAGTGTCCTGAGCCTGGGAGCCTGGTGAAGGAAGGGGTATGCTTACCACCTGCCCAGGGGTCACTTCTCAAAGGAGCTGGGAAATGGTTGGAAGCTACACCTCTGAGGCCTTTCATTTACTTTAAAGGCGGCCTCTGTATGTCTCCAGCTGGACACCACACACCCTTGCCCCTGCCCATTCACATGCGTGAGATCTAACCTCTTAAATAGCAATCCCAGCCACCCTCAAGAACGCTGGAGCCGGTGGACTCTGCTGCCCTCTGCTGGTCACATGGAGGATAGACCCTAGAAACAACCCTAGGCCTGGCCTTGTAGGTCCCTCCCTGAACCTGGACCCAGCAGGTGTCCAGCCAACTCTGCAGAGGGACTCAAGGCCAGGCTCCTTGAGCAGAAGCCAGACTCGCCTGGACGTGGGAAATCAAACAAGCTATCCACAGAAGAGACAGTCTGTCCCCTTAAAGCACCCTGCCATTAGGGAGCAAGCAGCCCTTGGGGTCCCTTGGAGTTCTCTCTCATCCTGGGCAGAGCATCCAAGCCCATCCTGCCAACCACAGTGGATTCCTAGAGCTTATAATGACTTAGCTCTATTTTGAATATAAATCTCAGGCTGGAAGTGGGGCTCTCTCACTGACCCTGGCAGTTTCCAGTTCTGCCCCCCAGTCCTTCATGTGGGCCACCCAACTATTATTACCTGGTGATTACCTCCCTAATGGAGATTGCACACAACCCACAGACCCTGACACCCGCATGGATGGTAAAGGTAGGCTACAGTGACTTCCTCTTAGTGATGCCAGGCAACTCCAGTCTACCTACTCGAAATCCAGTTTAAACTCCTTGTGAAAAACCTTCTGGATGACACCCTGGACCCAACAAGATTCATGGCTTCCCCCCACCTATACTCCTTGTGTGTGAGTGCCTGTGTACCCTTGGGCCCTGTACAAAATGTAATCTTCATTTTCACCCGTGTCTCTTCTATTCATTGAAGGGTACCCTCTCTGTCCCTCCATTTTTCGAGACAGGGTCTCATGGTAGCTCAAGCTGGCCTTGAACTAGCTATGTATGTAGCCAAGGAAAGCCTTCAACACCTCATCTTCCTGCCTCCGCCTCCTGAGTGCTGGGATTACAGGTGTGTACTACCAGGCCTAATTGATAATCTAAACAGGTCAATCACCAAGTGGCTCGTCTACAATGCAAGAGAAAGTCCTTATGGAGTGGATCAACCAGGACAGCTACTCACCAGGTCCCTCTGAAAGGTCATAAATAAAGGAGTGCTGGTTGTCTACCCTGCACAGGTGGGCTCTCCAAATGGAGGCATGTCTGTCCTCTGAATGGACCAGTGACCTTGACCCATGGTGCTCCTGCCACTCTACACGCGGAGGAGGGTCAGGCCAGCCATGACCTGGAAGGGACCAAGCGTCCTCCAGCTTTCCCTCAGTTCTCCAAGGGGATAGTGACCACCTTGGAGGGGTCCCTCTGTGGGAGTATCCTGATTGGAGGCACAGGTCTGGAGGACCTTGGGAGGAGCGTATAGCGATCAAGGTCTCCCAGGTCTCGGAAGAGTGTTCAGACTTTGGCTGTAAGGGTCCCCGAGCACTTGGACATCCTCCCTGGGTGGGTGCGCCTGGCCACCTAAGCCTGGCGACGTGCGCAGGTGTGGGCGGGGCGTGGGCGCAGCGGACGCGCGCGCCCTCTGGCGGTCGCGGCGCACGGCGGGGCCTTTAAGCGGGGGCGGCGGGCACGGGCGTGAGTCGCTGTCGCCGCGGCCGCCGGGGAGGAGCCAGCGCGATCCGGTCCCGGACGGACGCCCGAGCGCCCCGCCCCCGCGCGGGCGATGCCGAGCGGCGCGGCGGGCAGCGGGGCCCGGCGGGGCGCGCAGAGGAGCGGGCCGCGGCGCTGAGGCGGCGGAGCGCGGCCCCGCCATGGGCTTCCTGCACCAGCTGCAGCTGCTGCTCTGGAAGAACGTAACGCTGAAGCGCCGGAGCCCGGTGAGCGAGCAGGCCGCGCCTCAGGGCGTCGGGGCTCTCCGCGTGCACGTGCGGCGGCCGGGCGCGCGCAGCCCGGGACCCTGTGATCGCTCGGGGCGCGTCGCACCCGCGGGCGCCCTGGCCTCGGGCAGGGGGCTGAGTCACGGGCCAGCGCTGTCTCGGTCTGGCCGGCTGGGGTGGGGGCAGGTGGCCCCTGGAATCAGCTCGGGGGAGGCCTTGGTTCCTGGGACCGAGCTGTCTGGGGTACCCCGGGGAGGGGGGTGGTCTGCAGGCCTGGGCCCACCACCCCCGAGCGGGGACCTGTTCATTCCCTTCTCCGATCTTCCGCCCTTGGGCAGGCACCTGAGGCTGAAGCCTCGCCTCCACCTCCTTTCTGCATCCATCCTGGCATGTCCACAACCCTCGCTCCTGTTTCCTCACCCCTGAGAATGTCCTTGTGCCAGCTCAGCCAGCCAAGTCCCAGCACCCCTTTGTCCTTTAGGCCAGTTTCCCCTGAGGCTGCTTCACCAATCCTCCTGCCCAGGCCGCCTCTCTGGGGGCTGGGTTCTGCTGAATGGAGCTGGGCACCAGGCTCCTCAGTACCCGTCTAGGGCAGCTAGGACACGCGACTGTTGGGGTCAGGAGCTGGGGGTTGGGAGCAGGCTGGGGGACACGGATGACACTGAGAGAGGGGGATAAGGTCACCCACAGGGGCCTGGGCCAGTTTGGATGTCTGAGGATGCTTGGGATTTTCCAGGGTGGAGTCCAGAGCCAATGGAGAGCCCGAGGAAGGGACATTGCCCAGCCGTGACCCTGGGACCCTGTGGGCATCAATGCCCCTTCTGTGTTCCTCTCTGAGTACTTCCAGTGCACAATGGGAGACCTTGGGCTGCAGGCAGGGTGGGCTGCTGTATCACCATGGCCTGGCAGGGTTCCTCTGGGCACCTGGCCCTGGCCTGTAGCCAGGGTTGAGGACATTGCCTGCTCAGAATGCCTGAGGCTAGCTGGTGGGTCTGAAGGAGCAGGCCTGCGGCTCTAGCTATTGGTTCACTGGGGACAGTGAGGCAGAGCCTGGAGATGGGTGAGGGGTGAGGATGTGGGTATCTTTCAGTATTAGCTCCAGGATGCCATCAGGAAAGTCCCTCCCCCACACACCGAACTTGGGAGCAGATCAGAGGTTAAAACATGACCCTGCATGCAATGTGCAAGAATGGATGCAGTGATGTATGTAGTCAGGTGGAGGTGTCCACTGCCCTTCCCCCAAGACTGACCTCTGCCTGCCAGGCTGGGCTGCCCCATAGGATTTTTCCAGGCTCCCACACTTCAGCATTCCCAGGGACCAGTTAGACCACAGTTAAGGTCTTTAGCCTGCAGCTACAACAAAGGACTTTCTTTCTCCAGGAGAGCTGAGCCCTTGCTGGGCCCACACCATGGTGCTGGGGTTAGTGGTCACCAGGTACACTCCTGTGACTGCTTTCCTGAGAAGGGACTTGACCTTCCAAGCTGGGTTCCTAGGGCCAGGCCTGGACCAACTCAGATTTTCTCAGTGTTGTCTGCCATGTCGGGGTCAGGGGTCACCTATGAAAAGTTCAGTCTGGAGGGGTGGAACTCTGGATCTTTGGCCTGCCCACTTCCTCTTCTTAAGTACTGTGCCTCACTTTGGTTGTCTGTGAGCTTGCCCCTCTCAGATACCTCGATATGGATCTCCCTTGGGGCCACCATCTGCCCTCAGGAGAGGAAAGGATCACCTGCACTTAGTAGCTATGGTGGAAGGCTGCAGTGTTCACCCTTGGGTCTCACCTGCTCTTGTTCTCGACTCAGCAGGCATTGGGCTGCAAGGATAGCATCTCAGGCCCAGAGTGATTGTACAGGCTCTGAGACAGTGCAGAGGCACTGAGCTGATCTTGAGGGACAGAGGTTGGGTCACCTGCTGTCACTGAGGTGGGGCACCTAGGTGGTGCTGGACCTGCGTTGCCTGCCTGTAACCAGATGCCCCTGTGGTGCCGGTCACCTGCCAGCTAGGGCTCTGCTCCTCCCAGCAGCTCATGCGCTGCTGTTGCTATAGCAATGGGGGAGGCAGCCTGGCCTGTCTAAGCTGCAGTTACTGGGGAGGAGGTGCCTGGGCAAGGCGGGTGTTAGTGGAGCTGATTCTTGGGTTCTGACCCTTGCCCCCAGCCATCCTGTGTGTATGGCACACACCTGTTCCTCAGCCCTGGGTACACACAGCGCCTCTTCAGCTGGTCCTGGACTCGATCCTGGTCGGGGAGGGAGTGGAGGCTGGCACTGGCTGGAGCGAGCATGGGGTGTGGACACACAGCAGGGTGTTCTGGATCACAGAGTGCTATTGTCAGAGCACAGTTGGCATAGCCAGGGACAAGCTGAGCATGACCCCACAGCACTCCTGGGGGTGGGCAGGCTCCAAAGTTAGCTTCAGAGTAGGGGTGAGGATGAAGGAGACATGGTTCCATGGGGGGGTACTGCTTCAGGTTGGGGAGGGTCAGGCCCCTCTGCCCTGTGGTCTCACAGGGCTATCTGCAGGAACTGCCCCATACATCACTTGGCCCTCCTTCCTGAGTTGGGGTACAGGCAAGAACTGGTGAAGTTCTTCATTTTCTGGGTGATATTGGGAGGGAAACCTGGGCCCCAGGGTCTCAGCACTTCTGGCTCACCTTGCAGTTCAGCCTCAGGGACCAAGAGTGCTAGAGGGTCAGGGTCCTGGGTGCAGGATGGATCTTGCTAATGCTGGGCCTCATCTCCCCAGACCTTTGCACAGGGGTCTGCACACAGAGGTTGCAAAGGGGCTACAACAGAGGGAAGAGGGTGCCTTGGGAGTGTGTGGGAGCTGAAGGCAAGCTGAGACCATATATGGCAAAGATGGTCTCCAAGATCCCACTTAGGGTGCCTCACAGGGTGGGAAGGAGGAGATGAACTGAGTAAATGTGTGGGTCAGAGTAGACCAGAAGCTGACTGGGTTGTCCCTGCTGGCCCTGAGTTTCCTCCTAGGGCGGGTGGTCCTTGGTATGGCAAGGAGAATCTAGGCTGGGGACCGGTTTGGTGGTGCCAGACATAAGAGGGACAAAACCTTGGCTGGACCCGAAGAACCTGTGAGCTTCGTGGCCCCTGGGAGCACATGGCTGGGCTGGTCCTTTGGAAAGGTTAGGAGGGCATAGGTCAGCACATGTCCAACCCTGGACAGCTGGTGGGCAGACTGCACACGGCCTCACATGGCGCACCCTTTCCAGTGGGTCCTGGCTTTCGAGATCTTCATACCACTCGTCCTCTTCTTCATCCTGTTGGGGTTACGGCAGAAGAAGCCGACCATCTCTGTGAAGGAAGGTGAGGCACAGGTGGGGCTGGGCACAACGGGTGAGTGGGGAGGGGCACGTGTCAGCACGAGTGTGTTCCTGCTCCTCTGACTCCTTGAGGCTGTGGTCCATGGGCCTTCTCCTCATGTGGTCCTGGCTACGTCTCCTAGCTGGGCTGTGGAGGTCGTGAGCGACGATGGTGCCTGATCCTGGCAGGCTCAGATACTCACTGGTCTCCTCTGTTCTGTTTTGACCCACCCCCACCCCGCATGGTCTCTTGTCCTCCTCGGCCCGGCCCGCATGCAGTCTGTAAGTGAGCGGCCACCTCCTCCTTGCTGGCCCAGGTGGCAGCCGTGGATTGCCCCGCGGCTCATCCTGGTGCAGCTTAAGCACTCCTCCTGCTTGCATTAACAAGTCCCTCCTGGTGGCTGGGTCCTGAAGAGCCCCTTGCCCATGGTCAGGAATAACTGGCTCATGACTTGGGGTCATGGGCTGTGTATGATGTGGGTGGTGGTGGATAGTGAAGGGCTAGGCCACTTGGATAGCTTGTACCCTGGTTAAGAATGGGGTGACTCCCTGCCAAAGAGTCTGTGGGATCACCTGGCCATGCCTTCTAAAGGTGGGGTGCCTTGGCTAGCCTGAGCTGAATCTGGGCTAGCCTGGGCTGGGGCTGGATCGACCTTCAAATCCCTGTGGGTTCCTGCACTCACTCTGCTAACCACTTGGCCTGAGAGGTCAGAGGTCACTACCCAGAGGGCACCTTGTATGCTCCCCTGGGCTCAGTGGGAAAGGGGTTGCCAGGGCATTTGAGCTTTGCAAGGGGTGGAGGAGTGATACTCTGGGAGTTGGAGGGGAAGGGTTGGCAGGTGGCCCTCTGACCTCTGACCTTCAGAGTCATTTGCCTTAGCACAGCTAAGGGCCAGCTGCTCTGTGCCTCCACCCTATCTGCCTGCAGCTGCTTTTCCTTCCTGACCTTCCCTAAACATCCTTCTCAGACCCCTGTCTCCCCCATTCTTGATTCCACCAGCCTTCTACACTGCAGCACCCTTGACATCTGCCGGCATCCTGCCTGTCATGCAGTCGCTGTGCCCTGATGGCCAGCGTGATGAATTCGGCTTCCTGCAGTATGCCAACTCCACGTGAGTACTCCACCTTGTGCCTCAGAAGCCAGCCATCCCTCCCCATCCCCATCTCGATTAGTGACATCTTTTGTGGTGGTACAGGGTCACCCAGCTACTGGAGCGCCTCAACCGGGTGGTGGAGGAGAGCAACTTGTTTGACCCAGCACGGCCCAGCCTAGGCTCTGAGCTCGAGGCTCTGCGCCAGCACCTGGAGGCCCTCAGCTCAGGCCCTGGTGCCTGGGAGAGCCACTCCACCAGACCTGCAGGTGCGTCCTGTGGAGGGGGGGTTGTCAGACTGGGGGAGGGCCTGAGCGCTGCTGTTAGCTGGATATCCTCCTCTGCCCCTGGGCCCCTGCACATGCACCGTGCTGAGTTCCTCGCCTATGCACTCGAGGTGGGCCCAGTTTGGTGCTGGTGGCTCCACTCTGAGCCCTTCAGGGACACCTCAGCCCCAGATGGAGCCGGCCCCTCAGTCCCGTCCTCCTGCCTGTCCAGTGTCCTCCTTCTCTCTGGACTCGGTGGCCAGGGACCGGCGGGAGCTCTGGCGTTTCCTGATGCAGAACCTGTCACTGCCCAACAGCACAGCCCAAGCCCTCCTGGCTGCCCATGTGGACCCTCATGAGGTGAGGTGGGCATTTATCAGTGGTGAGCACCCTGGCCATGCCCCTCTGCCCTTCACATCAACCCTGGTTGTGGAAGTAGGGAAGGGACCCTTGAGGCTCTTGGGCCCCTGCCTAAGCTGCCCCTCCCCCCATACCATGCAGGTCTATCGATTGCTTTTTGGTCCTTTGCCTGCCCTGGATGGGAAGTTGGGTTTCCTCAGGGATCAGGAGCCCTGGAGCCGGCTGGGTAGCAATCCTATGTTCAGGATGGAGGTAAGGAGCCTGTCCCTGGCAAGGAGGTGGGAAGAAAGCGCTCTCTTTGGTTATACACGACTCCTGATAGGGGGTTGTTGCATGCATGGATGGGGAACATGAGTGTTCCCCTCCCCCAGCTTGTGGAACCCCAGCAGAGTCAGAACAGTGGTTAGAAAGGAAAAGACCTTTGGCTGCCTTGGCCAAGCCTGGTAACCTTCTTGGTTAGGATAGAAGCCCTGTGTGGTCCCAGCTGTCTCCTGTGACTTACTTCCAGGAGCTGCTGTTGACTCCTGCCCTCCTGGAGCAGCTTACATGTGCACCAGGCTCCGGGGAGCTAGGCCGGATTCTCGCCATGCCTGAGGGTCAACTGCAGAGCTACCGCGATACTGTCTGCAGTGGGCAGGCTGCAGCTCGTGCTCAGCGCTTCACTGGGCTGGCCACTGAGCTCCGGAACCAGCTGGACATGGCCAAGATTGCCCAGCAGGTGAGGCCATGCCTTCCAGCTGGCCAGTAAATCTGCTGACCAAACTGGAGGAGGCAGGGGGGCCACTTGGAGCCCAAGGAGACTCCTGGTCTCAGGCTGCATATGGGATGGCTCCTGTGGTTGGGGAGCCAATGCCCTCCACCCAAGTCTCATGCCCCAGCCCTGCCTACATCTCACCCTAGTCTATATCCAGGCCTAGCCAGGACTTTCCTCACCTGAGGCAGCAGACCCTCCCTCAGTTTTTCTTCCCCTAGCAGTGTTCCCTGATGCTGTAACCTTGAGTAAATGAACTGTTCCACTTCTGACCTCAGACACCTCCTTGAGTCACCCCCAGCCAAGTCCTCCATGCCCCCAACCTGCATTGTCCCATATGTTCTGTCTCCTCTTAGCTGGGCCTGGATGCCCCCAATGGCTCAGACCCCCAGCAGCAGGCACCACCCTCACAGAGCCTACAGGCACTTTTAGGGGACCTGCTCGACGCTCAGAAGGTTCTACAGGATGTGGATGTCCTGTCTGCTCTGGCCCTCCTGCTGCCCCAAGGTGCCTGCACTGGCCGGGCCTCAGTGCCTCCAGCCAGCAGCCCAAGTGGGGCGGCCAACAGCACTGGGATGGGGCCGAGCGCAGGCTCTAACACCACTGCCGAGGAGGGCACCCAGTCACCCACTACCCCAGCTTCTGCAGATACACTGCAAGGCCAGTGCTCAGCCTTCGTGCAGCTCTGGGCCGGCCTGCAGCCCATCTTGTGTGGCAACAACCGGTAGGTTAGTGGCAGGGGGATGGAGGATAGGTGAAGGGTGTGGGGACAGTAGAGTTGATCCCATTGCCTGACCCTTGTGCATGGCTCACATTCTGTGGTCCCACTTGGCATCTGTCCCCACATCTAAGCCCACCCCATGTCCACCAGACACACACCCCATCCTGATGCCCTTAAGCCCCACCCCACTCCCAATGCTCTGTCTCCCCCAGTACCATCGAGCCCGAAGCACTGCGGAGGGGAAACATGAGCTCGCTGGGTTTCACAAGCAAGGAGCAGCGAAACCTGGGTCTTCTTGTACACCTCATGACCAGCAACCCCAAAATCTTGTATGCACCAGCAGGCTCTGAGGCTGACCGTGTAATTCTCAAGGTGTGTGGGTCTGGAAGATCTGAGTCTTAGGCTATGCCTGTCTTACAGCAGGAGCTCAAGCCAGGACCTGAGTCAGGGCTCCCGGCCTGGGACTCAGTGCCGAGGCAGGTGGGTAGAATTGACAAGGGCTAGGAGCACCTTTCTGCAGGACCTGGCCACTGACCCTTGAGTTTTGAGGTGCCTCTTAGAAGAAGGAACTGTGGAGTTCTGGAGTCTAGGTACAGAGGCACTTGGCCTCTTTCCTGTTGGTGCATTGGATGCATTGGAAGGGTTGGTTGGCCTGGCCAGCATGTTCCCCACCCCTCACCCTGCTGACTGGCCAGGCTAGTGCTGGTAGAGAGGGGGATATGTCCAGAGACAGCATTCTCCTCAGCAGATTCAAATGGGCAATGAAAGTAGGAGAGAGGTCTTATTTGGCACAGCCTAAGCTTAGGCTAGAAATGGACCCAGCGGGGACTGGGCATAGGGAGTTTCTAGGACAAGGGAGAGAGTTGAGAGCCATACATCAGGGTGCTTGGATAGCATATGACAAGAAGGTTTGAGGGAGAAGTTCATAAGGTATGCATGGATGCTGAAGGAAGTGGATGTCTGGGAGGCCGTACTGCCAGGAACAAGAATGAATTTCCTGTGGGTGTGGCAGAATGTGGGAGGAGGATGGGAGACTCTAGGTGGGAAGTTTGGCCAGAGCAGGATGGGTGGTTGTTGGGACAGGCTGGTCTTTTGGGAAGGTGACTGAGTAAACACAGGATCCTCATACTGGCTGGAGTCCTTCCTGGAGCCCAATGCCTTAAGTCTTCACCCTTCACAGGCCAATGAAACCTTTGCCTTTGTGGGCAATGTGACGCACTATGCTCAGGTCTGGCTCAACATCTCTGCCGAGATCCGCAGCTTCCTGGAGCAGGGAAGGCTGCAGCAGCACCTACACTGGCTGCAACAGGTGCTTTGGGTACAGGGCTGGAGTGGAGGTGCAGGTAGAGGAGCCTCTGTCCAGGGCCAGTGGACACAGGCCACCCTCCGAACCCACCCTTCACTCCGCAGTATGTGGCTGAGCTGAGGCTGCACCCTGAAGCGCAGAACCTGTCATTGGAGGAGTTGCCTCCTGCCCTGCGCCAGGACAACTTTTCCCTGCCCAATGGCACAGCCCTCCTGCAGCAGCTGGACACGATTGACAATGCAGCGTGTGGCTGGATCCAGTTCATGTCCAAGGTGGGGTGGGTGAGCCTTGTCTCCCCTGCCTCTGCTCCTGTGTGACCAGGGCCAGTTCCAAGAATGCCCTTTCCCCAGGTGAGCGTGGATATCTTCAAGGGCTTTCCTGACGAGGAGAGCATTGTCAACTATACACTCAACCAGGCCTACCAGGACAACGTCACTGTATTTGCCAGTGAGCTCCTCCCCTCACTCCTCCCCTGCCTCATGCCCCCTTGGGACCTGTTTTCTTGTCATCTTGTTCCTTCTGCATCCCCTGCTAACCCTCCTATTTCATGGCCTGACCCTTCTCCCAGCCTGCCTTCTCTGGTCCTGCCTCTAGTTGCTGACCTCACCCCAAGCCCTTCTTGGCTTTTCAGCCCTGCCCCACCTTTTTTGGAACCCTTTCACCTGCCCTTGGCTCCACCCCTGCCATCACCCTCTCTGTTGCACCCCCTTCCCAGCATGCTCTGCCCCCTCCATGCCCTCCTGCCACATCCCTCAGCCCCACCAGCCTCCTGTCCCCAGGCGTGATCTTCCAGACACGGAAGGACGGCTCCCTCCCTCCCCACGTGCATTACAAGATCCGCCAGAACTCCAGCTTCACTGAGAAAACGAACGAGATCCGCAGGGCCTACTGGCGGCCAGGGCCCAACACCGGTGGCCGCTTCTACTTCCTCTATGGCTTTGTCTGGATCCAGGGTAAGGAGCCGAATCCAGGCGAGGTGGGAAAGGGGCTGACCTGACCCTGATGCCACCTCTGCCCACAGACATGATGGAGCGTGCCATCATTAACACGTTTGTGGGGCATGACGTGGTGGAGCCTGGCAACTATGTGCAAATGTTCCCGTACCCCTGCTACACGCGAGATGAGTGAGTGCCGGTTTGCAGAGGGCTGAGGGGGGCCTCAGGTTCAAGTCCCCCCTCATTCCTGTGCCCTGTCCCCCTCAGCTTCCTGTTTGTCATCGAACACATGATGCCACTCTGCATGGTGATCTCATGGGTCTACTCTGTGGCCATGACCATCCAGCACATCGTGGCAGAGAAGGAGCACCGGCTCAAAGAGGTGGGCCTCTTGGTGGCTCAGCCTCCCCTTCCAAAAGGCCACAGGGAGGGCAGCATGGTCTTTCCTTGCCTGGCCCCTGCCCCCCGGCACCTTGACTCCTGCTCCCTGCCTGCAGGTGATGAAGACGATGGGCCTGAACAACGCTGTGCACTGGGTGGCCTGGTTCATCACGGGCTTCGTGCAGCTGTCCATCTCGGTGACGGCGCTGACCGCAATCCTCAAGTACGGCCAGGTGCTCATGCACAGCCACGTGCTCATTATCTGGCTCTTCCTGGCTGTCTACGCTGTGGCCACCATCATGTTCTGGTGAGCACTACAGGGCATTGGGAACTCCCCCGAACACAGGCATGCACTCTCTTGGAGCTTCTTTGAGCCCTAGCAGAGACAACACAGGTGGGCTGCAGGCAAAGGGCCGAGGGTCACGTGACTGATAGCCATGTGGCTGCCTGCCCAGCTTCCTGGTGTCTGTGCTCTACTCCAAGGCCAAGTTGGCCTCGGCCTGTGGTGGTATCATCTACTTCCTGAGCTACGTACCCTACATGTATGTGGCGATCCGCGAGGAGGTGGCCCATGATAAGATCACGGCCTTCGAGAAGTGCATTGCGGTGAGGGTCATGGCCAGGCTGGGGTGGGGCAGGGTACACTTTCCCCTAGCATGCCCACTGACACCCCTGTCTTCCTTAGTCCCTGATGTCCACAACAGCCTTTGGCCTGGGATCCAAGTACTTTGCACTGTATGAGGTGGCAGGTGTGGGCATCCAGTGGCACACATTCAGCCAGTCCCCAGTGGAAGGAGATGACTTCAACCTGCTCCTCGCCGTTACCATGCTGATAGTGGACACAGTGGTCTATGGTGTGCTCACATGGTACATCGAGGCTGTGCACCCAGGTATGGGCCTATCTATGGAGGTGCCAAGGGTGGGGTTGGCTCTCTGAGATTGCAATGGAGTGCAGCAGGGGTGGTCCTTGTGATGAATGGTCACCTCCAGGCTCTAGCTCAACTTCTCCTCCCCTCCTGGACCCCTAGGAATGTACGGGCTACCTCGGCCTTGGTATTTCCCACTGCAGAAGTCCTACTGGCTGGGCAGTGGGCGCACAGAGACCTGGGAGTGGACCTGGCCGTGGGCACATGCTTCCCGCCTCAGTGTCATGGAGGAAGACCAGGCCTGTGCCATGGAGAGCCGACGTTTTGGTAAGGCTGGGACCAGAATGTTAGCTAGGGTGGGCACTGGTTTGGGGATCCAGGACAGCCTCAGTGCTGTCCTATCTTGCTGACTGATAAAATCCTTATGCAGAGGAGACACGTGGCATGGAGGAGGAGCCTACCCACCTGCCCCTGGTCGTCTGCGTAGACAAGCTCACCAAGGTCTACAAGAATGATAAAAAGCTGGCCTTAAACAAGTTGAGCCTCAATCTCTATGAGAACCAGGTGGTCTCCTTTCTGGGCCACAATGGGGCAGGCAAGACCACCACCATGTGAGTGTCTGGGCACAAGAGAACTTAGCCAGCAAGAGGGTAGGGTTCCTGCAGGGTATGGTAACCCTACCTGTTCTTCTAGGTCTATCCTGACTGGCCTCTTCCCACCCACATCGGGCTCAGCCACTATCTATGGGCATGACATCCGTACGGAGATGGATGAGATCCGAAAGAACCTGGGCATGTGCCCGCAGCACAACGTACTCTTCGACCGGCTCACTGTGGAGGAGCACCTCTGGTTCTACTCGAGGCTCAAGAGCATGGCACAGGAGGAGATCCGCAAGGAGATGGACAAGTGGGTGCAGTGAGGGATGGGCAGAGCAGGTTATAAGTGGGATGTGAGCAGAGGCCCTGGATATTCAGATGTGGAACTCAGGGCAGGGCCTGGGAGTGGGAGGCTCTGTGGTCCTGTCTATCACCCTCCCATCTTTCTATCCCCCTCCTGTCCTTCCCCCATCTTTCCATTGCCCTCCTGTCCATCACCCTCTCATCCCTCACCCTCCTGTCTGTCCATCACTCTGCTGTCCTGTTCCAGGATGATTGAAGACCTGGAACTTTCCAACAAGCGTCACTCGCTGGTGCAGACATTGTCTGGTGGTATGAAGCGCAAGCTCTCGGTGGCCATTGCCTTCGTGGGTGGTTCCCGCGCTATCATCTTAGATGAGCCCACTGCCGGTGTTGACCCCTATGCTCGCCGTGCCATATGGGATCTCATCTTGAAGTACAAGCCAGGTGAGTGGGGTGCTAGGTTAGGCAGGGTAGGTGTGAGTACCCCTGCCTGCCTCATGCCTCCTCACCCCAGATGTGGATCTGCCATAGGCCGCACCATCCTCCTGTCCACACACCATATGGATGAGGCCGACCTACTGGGTGATCGCATCGCTATTATCTCCCATGGGAAGCTCAAGTGCTGTGGCTCCCCACTCTTTCTCAAGGGTGCCTATGGTGACGGGTACCGCCTCACGCTGGTCAAGCGGCCTGCAGAACCCAGGGCCCCCCAAGGTCTGTACTGAGGCTGCTTCTGGAAACCTCTGCTCCAGAAACTTCTACTTGGGACCCCAAGGGGGAGAGGTGCACTCTAACCATCCCTCTATCAGACCCAAATGCCTAGTAGGCTTGGACCCCTCTCTCTAAGCCCCTCACCCATCCAAGACCCCCTTCCTCAGTACCCAGTGAATCTCCTCCTGCTCCCCTTCCATTCCCAGAGTCAGGGCTGGTGTCCAGCCCCTCAGGTCGCGCCCCACTGAGCAGCTGCTCGGAGCCCCAGGTGTCCCAGTTCATCCGAAAGCATGTGGCCTCCTGCCTGCTGGTCTCAGACACAAGCACCGAACTCTCCTATATCCTGCCCAGTGAGGCTGCCAAGAAGGGGGCCTTCGAGCGCCTTTTTCAGGTGTGGGAGCTGAGTATGGGGGCAGGGTTGGGACAGGCTTGTGGAGGCAATGCGTATACCCCTGCTTGTTTGTCCACCACACTGGCCTCAACAAGTCTCTTCACAGCACTTGGAGCACAGCCTGGACGCATTGCATCTGAGCAGTTTTGGGTTGATGGACACAACCCTAGAGGAAGTGTTCCTCAAGGTGTCTGAGGAGGACCAGTCCCTGGAAAACAGTGAAGCTGGTGAGAGTCCCCAAGGCTGATCAGCCTGTCCCCCATAGGGCATGTACTAGGGCCTAAGCCATTGCTCTTCTCTGGTCTCTAGGGGACAGACATCCTGGGTGGGAATTAGGGCCTGGGACTCCCTAGAGTCAGCATGGGCTCCTGCGTAAGTGGTGTGATGGCCACAAGCCCTGGACAGGTAGATGAGCTAGGCGTTGTGATCTGGCTGGGTTTGGCTCCTGGATGGACTGGGGTTGAAGCAGTCCTGAGGGGTCAGTGGCCCTGAGCCCTTCCCTCCCTCCTTCCTCCCACCCTGGCCACTCTTCTGTGCAGATGTGAAGGAGTCCAGGAAAGATGTGTTACCCGGGACAGAGGGTCCGGTATCTGTGGAGGGTCAAGCTGGCAACCTGGCTCAGTGCTCAGAACTGGCCCACTCACAGGCATCACTACAGTCTGCATCTTCAGTGGGCTCTGCCCGTGGTGACGAGGGAGCTGGCTACGCAGATGTCTACAGTGACTACCGTCCCCTCTTTAACAACTTGCAGGACCCGGACAATGTCAGCTTGCAAGGTGGAAGCTGTGGGGAGAAGGGCAGGATCCCAGAGCATGGTATGGGGCTGGCTGCTCACCCCTCCCTCTCTGCACAGAGGCAGAAGTGGAGGCTCTGTCACGAGTGGGCCAGGGCAGCCGTAAGCTGGAGGGCTGGTGGCTGAAGATGAGGCAGTTCCATGGGCTCCTGGTGAAACGCTTCCACTGTGCCCGTCGAAACTCCAAAGCACTGTGCTCTCAGATCCTGCTGCCTGCCTTCTTTGTTTGTGTGGCCATGACCGTGGCACTGTCTGTTCCTGAGATCGGTATGGCCACTTGGCTCCATTCAGAGTGGGGCGAGGGCTAGTATCTGACCCTTAGCTCCACTGTCCCCTGGGCCCCTGGAATACCTTTCCTATTTATTCTACCTGCTCTGAACCTTACTCAGGATTTCATGGGGGAGTATTGTCTGCCTTCTAGGGAGACAGACCCCAAGCCTAGGTTCTGTGCATGTAGGGAAGAGGGAATGAGAGATGGGGGGCTGCTGACAAGTGGTTGGAACCTGTCTTCTGATCACCCACCAGGTGACCTGCCTCCACTGGTCCTGTCTCCCTCCCAGTACCACAACTACACTCAGCCTCGTGGCAACTTCATCCCCTATGCCAATGAAGAGCGCAGGGAGTACCGGTGAGGCTGTACCTTGGGCCTGCTGCAGCATGGGGGAGGGAGGGAGGTGAGGCAGATGGACAGCCCCCGATTCATTATCATACCCCTAGACTGCGGTTGTCACCTGATGCCAGCCCCCAGCAGCTGGTGAGCACATTCCGGCTCCCCTCGGGTGTGGGTGCTACCTGTGTGCTCAAGTCTCCCAGCAATGGCTCCCTTGGGCCCATGATGAACCTGAGCAGTGGAGAGTTCCGCCTGCTGGCTGCGCGATTCTTCGATAGCATGTGCCTGGAGTCCTTCACACAGGGCCTGCCATTGTCCAACTTTGTGCCACCCCCACCCTCGCCTGCCCCATCTGACTCCTCCATGTCCCAGGATGAGGACTCACTGCAGGCTTGGAACACCTCTTTGCTACCCACGACTGGGCCAGGTACTAGCTTGTAGGAGGCTGCCGGGGGCATGGCCATGAATGTGGTCTGTCTCACTGTGCCACACTGTATCCACAGAGACATGGACGTCAGCACCCTCTCTGCCACGCTTGGTGCGGGAGCCTGTCCGTTGCACCTGCTCTGCACAGGGCACAGGCTTCTCTTGCCCCAGCAGCGTGGGTGGACACCCACCCCAGATGCGAGTGGTCACAGGTGACATTCTGACTGACATCACTGGCCACAACGTCTCGGAGTACTTGCTCTTCACCTCCGACCGCTATCGGCTGCACCGGTAAGTCGACTCAGAGTGGCTATGGGCAAGGGATGGTCAGCCACTGCTTGCCCAGCCTCGTCGCCACTTCCCTCTGTCTCATAGGTATGGGGCCATCACCTTTGGTAATGTTCAGAAGTCAGTCCCTGCTTCCTTTGGTGCCCGGGCTCCAGCCATGGTGCGGAAGATCGCAGTGCGAAGGGTGGCCCAGGTGAGTTGCCACCCTAGGCTTCTTGGCCCTGTGCACAGTGACTCCAAGCTCATGGGTCCCTTGTCCTATTCCAGGTGCTCTACAATAACAAGGGCTACCACAGCATGCCCACCTACCTCAACAGCCTCAATAATGCTATCCTGCGTGCCAATCTGCCCAAGAGCAAGGGCAATCCTGCTGCCTATGGTAAGGGGAGTGGGGCGTGGCTGAGGGGGATAGAGCCATTTAGGAGGGATGGGCCGAGCCAGGATGGAGCAAGGGCCTGAGGCTGCCCTTCTTGTGTGTAGGCATCACTGTCACCAACCATCCCATGAACAAGACCAGCGCCAGTCTCTCCCTGGATTACCTGTAAGTGGGGCAGGCTGGACGGGATTGGCAGGGCCTGCTATGGTCCTGACCACTCCATGGGGCTGAGCTCTGCCTCCTTCCAGGCTGCAGGGCACAGACGTGGTTATCGCCATCTTCATCATTGTGGCCATGTCCTTCGTGCCGGCCAGCTTTGTGGTCTTCCTTGTGGCGGAGAAGTCCACCAAGGCTAAGCACCTGCAGTTCGTCAGTGGCTGCAACCCTGTTATCTACTGGCTGGCCAACTACGTGTGGGACATGGTGTGCCCTCGCATGGTCCCTTCTTGTCCCTGTCCCCTGTCTCTGCCCCTGCCTCTCACTCGCCACCTCTGCCTTTGCAGCTCAACTACCTGGTCCCCGCCACCTGCTGCGTCATCATCCTGTTTGTGTTCGACCTGCCTGCCTACACGTCACCCACCAACTTCCCTGCTGTGCTTTCTCTGTTCCTGCTCTATGGGTAAGTTGGGTGGGTAGGGAGGGCACAGGTGTGGCCAGAGACTCCCAGTGACCACTGCTACCTGCCTGTATGTAGGTGGTCCATTACACCCATCATGTATCCGGCCTCCTTCTGGTTCGAGGTCCCCAGCTCAGCCTATGTTTTCCTCATCGTCATCAACCTCTTCATCGGTATCACAGCCACTGTGGCCACCTTCTTGCTGCAGCTTTTTGAGCATGACAAGGTGGGTGTGGGGGTGGGGGTGGCTGGGCAGTGGGTCATAGCCTGTGGCAGAAGTGCTGAGGCTGTGCCTGGCCCCTAGGACCTGAAGGTTGTTAACAGCTACCTGAAAAGCTGCTTCCTCATCTTCCCCAACTACAACCTGGGCCATGGGCTCATGGAGATGGCCTACAATGAGTACATCAACGAGTACTATGCCAAGATCGGTGAGGCTGGCCCTGGGCTGACATCGTGGGTCTTTAGGAGGCCAACGGGCGCATGCCTGGTCCCAGACATAGGGAATTCCAGTGTGGGGGTGACCGGGAATCCCCAAGGCCCCCACACAGGATCTAAGCCTACTGCTCCACAGGCCAGTTTGACAAGATGAAATCCCCGTTTGAGTGGGACATTGTCACACGCGGACTGGTGGCCATGACAGTCGAGGGCTTCGTGGGCTTCTTTCTCACCATCATGTGCCAGTACAACTTCCTGCGGCAGCCACAGTGAGTGGAGGGTGGTGGGTGGCAGGGGCCTGTGGTGGGATGGGTGTCTTGGCCAGGACCCTGCCCACTTTCCTTCCTTAGACGCCTGCCTGTGTCTACCAAACCCGTGGAGGATGACGTGGATGTGGCCAGTGAGCGGCAGCGAGTCCTTCGTGGGGATGCTGACAATGACATGGTCAAGATTGAGAACCTGACCAAGGTGGCTCTGGGCCATGGGGAAGTGACCTGGGAGGTGACGTGGGCGGTGGGGCGGGGCCATGAATGCAGGGCATGGCTGCCTTTCCACTGCCCTGTCCACTGAACGAGCAGGCCCCTTACCAGGTGTACAAGTCCCGGAAGATAGGCCGCATCCTGGCTGTAGACCGCCTTTGCCTGGGTGTGCGCCCTGGGGAGTGCTTTGGCCTCCTGGGAGTCAATGGTGCTGGCAAGACCAGCACTTTCAAGATGCTGACTGGAGATGAAAGCACAACAGGGGGCGAAGCCTTTGTCAACGGGCACAGGTGGGAAAGCAGGGGCGTACAGCTGCAGGGGGTAGGGGTGTGACTATGCCCCTGGGTGCAAAGGTGTGTGGGGAGTGACTGCACCCCCACATTTGGTGACTGCCCTCTGTCTCTAGTGTGCTGAAGGACCTGCTCCAGGTACAACAGAGCCTTGGCTACTGCCCACAGTTTGATGCCCTGTTTGACGAGCTCACGGCCCGTGAGCACCTACAGCTATACACGCGGTTGCGTGGCATCCCCTGGAAGGATGAGGCACGGGTAAGGGTGGGGAGGAGGACAGCTGGTAGGCATGCTGGTGTGGGCATGTATATGTGGTGGGTGTGTGGCTCTGGACGTGAAGCACCTACCTGTGCAGGTGGTGAAGTGGGCTCTCGAGAAGCTGGAACTGACCAAGTATGCAGACAAGCCAGCCGGCACCTATAGCGGAGGCAACAAGCGAAAGCTGTCCACAGCCATTGCGCTCATTGGCTATCCCGCATTCATCTTTTTGGTGAGTCCTGGGTGGGTACCTCTTTTGATCTTCCAGGGTTGAGGTCAGGTGCCTAGTAGGCCTAGGAGCAGGAGGGTGGTGCCAGGTTGAAGAGGCCAATGTTGCTGACTGAACTGACCATGTTAGGATGAGCCCACTACTGGCATGGACCCTAAGGCCCGGCGCTTCCTGTGGAATCTCATTCTGGACCTCATCAAGACAGGGCGCTCAGTGGTGCTGACATCACACAGGTATGTTCCCCGCCCCTCGCTGGGCAGCCTAATAGTCCTCTCTGGTGCCAGTGTGTGCTGTCTGCCCACAGCATGGAGGAATGTGAAGCCCTCTGTACACGCCTGGCCATCATGGTGAACGGGCGTCTGCGCTGTCTGGGTAGCATCCAGCACCTGAAGAACAGGTGAGTCAGGGTGGGAAGCTGCCTGCAGAAGGAGGGGATAGGGCTGGCCATCCACAAAAGACTCCTGGCTACGGCTGTGCCCACCAGGTTTGGGGACGGCTATATGATCACTGTGAGGACCAAGAGCAGCCAGAATGTAAAGGATGTGGTGCGATTCTTCAACAGGAACTTTCCAGAAGCCATGCTCAAGGTTGGCAGAGCTTGGTAAGGGTTGGAGTGGGCCTCGCTCCTGTGGGCCTCTGACCTCTGACCCCTCACTTCTCCAGGAGCGGCACCACACAAAGGTGCAGTACCAGCTCAAGTCTGAGCACATCTCCCTGGCGCAGGTGTTCAGCAAGATGGAGCAGGTGGTGGGTGTGTTGGGCATCGAGGATTACTCTGTCAGCCAGACCACCCTGGACAATGTGAGTGGACCGTATGAGGGGATGCCATCCTAGTCTGTCCTGCCTACCTATCTGCCCCCTACTTGCTCCCAGGTGTTTGTGAACTTTGCCAAGAAGCAGAGCGACAATGTGGAGCAGCAAGAGGTAGAGCCGTCTAGCCTGCCATCCCCACTTGGCCTACTCAGCCTGCTGAGGCCCCGGCCTGCACCCACGGAGCTCCGGGCACTGGTGGCTGATGAGCCTGAGGACCTGGACACAGAAGATGAGGGCCTCATTAGCTTCGAGGAGGAGCGGGTAAGCAGATGGCATCCTCTGAGGCACCAGGCCCCTGTCAGGCTCTGCTGCCTCTCAGGCTGCAGGACCCAGATAGGGAGATTGACAACCAGTGTGCCTGTTTTCCACAGACCAGCGGGTAGAGGGGGACTTGTGCAGAGCTAGAGAGCTAGGTTTCGTGGTACAGGCCTAGAATTCCAGCTATTTGGGAGGGGGAGGAGGGTTAAGGCAGGAGGATTGCAAGCTCAGAGCCTGCCTGAGCTATAGAGGGAGTTCAAGTTCAAGGACAGTCTGGACAACTTAGCAAGACCCTCTCAAAAATTTGAAAGGGCTGGAGATATAGCTCAGTGGTACAGGACTAACATGCTCGAGGCCCTGGGTTAAATACCAAATAAATAAATAGAACTAAATTTTAATAACATGGAGAAACTCCAGGCCCAGCCCACTGGACAGGAAGGCTGGTCAATCTGCTGGTCAGCCAAGAATGAGGAGGTGCCACCCACATAGCAGGACTCTGTGGTGGCTTCTGGTGGAGCCTGCCAGGAGTAGATTCTGGAAACTGGAATGGGCAGAGATCAGAACATATTGGAAGCTTTGAGGACCACAGATCAGAGGTAAAGGACAGAAAGGACTAGAGCTTAGGGTCAGGGAAAGAGACACGGACAGTGGCCACCAGTCTGGGCAGGAAGTCTAGATACCAAGAGAGTGCCTAGTAGGGAGACATCTAGAGGCAAGAGCTCCCAGTGGGATCCCCAGTGTCCAGGCAGAGGCAGGTTCAAGTGTGAGTACCTTCAGTCCCCCCTCTTGAGTTGCCAAGGACACCTTGACAACTCCTGCCTATTTGCTGTCCACTAGGCCCAGCTCTCCTTCAACACAGATACACTCTGCTGACCACCATGGCTGAATCAGGGATGTGACTATGGGGACAGAAGTTAGGCGGTGGCTGTGGCCCCCAGTCACACATGCCAGACCCTGGAGAGGCAGGTTCAGGACCAAAGGGCTTCTTGCCCTCCTCCCGCCCACCACCATCTTCTCTTCTCCCTGCGGTCACTGTGGCCGCCCTCCCCCAATCGTGCCAAAGGCTAGCCCGGCCCTGGGCTGCACACACCCTCACCCTGCTTTGCCTTAAAGCCTTGGGGCCTGGCCCAGCCCCTCACCCTGTCCAGCGACCCAGGGTGACATGGGCTGCCCCAGGTATCCTGTAAGCCTCCACAGAGGCCCCAAGTCTGGCCAGGCCTGGCCTCCTCCACCTGCTTCTTTTTACTGACAGCCCGGGCTGCAGGTGGGGGATGGGCAGCTCGCCTACTTGCTTTAAGAAGTGGATTCCTAGCCCTGCTGCTATGCAGAAGAGGGATGCCTGTGGGAAGCTGTAGACATGGCTGCTTCGGCCCTGGTGGAGTAGCAGGAATGGAGAAGCTGGCCCTGCTGGCTAGATGAGGGGCCGCCCCCTCCCTGCCCCCTCCAGCTGCCATTGCTCTCCCCCCAGCTTGGCCCTTCCCGCCACCCACCTGGGAGCCGGACCTGTACATAGCACACAAATGTTTTCAATAAATTAAAAAAAAAGGGACCAGAGCCTGTGTGGTGGGGTAAGGAATGTGTACAAGGGGATGAGGTGAAGGTGGGCCCACTGGACCAAAATGACAGCTACTAATACTGCCTAGACCAGGTATGAGGGGACGGTGGGGGCTGGGGGCTGTGTAGGGGATCTGAAGATCATTTCCCTTCCTCCACAGCCTGGGCTTCTCCATTGGGAGCAGGTCCCAAATGAGGTCACAGAGGTGCTATAATACCTATACTCTCTCCCAGGTTTGCCACCTGTCCTATCTGGCCTCCCCCAAGTCTGCTTGTGCTGAGCTGTCTCTTGGGGGCGGGGGAAGAACTTCAGTCTAGCACTGAAGTCTGGGTACATAAGGGAAGAATATATCACATTGAGTGTATGCAGAGACCCCAGGAGAGTGGGGCCCAGGAATAAGGTTTGCCTGTGATGGGGCCCTGGGAGCGCCAGGTAAGAGACAGGGCAGTGGGATGAAAGTCTTCAGGCTCGTGTCTTTGTCTTGGCCAAGGTCAAGCTCCCACCTTAGACTGTTCAAGGGCATTGGGGGCATCGGGTACAGAAGGTAGAGGGTTGATTCCATGTCATGAGGCAGTGAGAAGAATGAAGGAGGGGCGGCAAGGTGCATCATGGGCTCCTGTGGTAGCTGTGTGGCATCCTGAGTCACCAGAGTTTGCCCAGAGCTGATGCCTAGGTCAGTGGACTGAGGTTTCCTTGGTTTGAGAAGCAACCCAGGATGGCCTGAACCTGTTAAAAACCCAGAGAGCTAGGTTTGGTGGTACAGGCCTAGAATCCCCCAGCTATTTGGGGGGGGGGGAGGGTTAAGGCAGGAGGATTGCAAGCTCAGAGCCTGCCTGAGCTATAGAGGGAGTTCAAGTTCAAGGACAGTCTGGACAACTTAACAAGACCCTCTCAAAAATTTGAAAGGGCTAGAGATATATAGCTCAGTGGTACAGTACTAGCATGCTCGAGGCCCTGGGTTAAATACCAAATAAATAAATAGAACTAAATTTTAATAACATGGAGAAACTCCAGGCCCAGCCCACTGGACAGGAAGGCTGGTCAATCTGCTGGTCAGCCAAGGATGAGGAGGTACCACCCACGTGGCAGGATTCTGTGGTGGCTTCCGGTGGCTGAGGGTCTCTGTCCCACATTAACGAGGAGCTGAGGCCTACTAAGAAGAGCACATCCTGGTGTGTGTCCTGCTCCCCACTGGGGGGCCCCTGAGAAGACATAGTGGGTGCTTTAGATTAATTACAGAAATAGTCTCTCATCCAGGGCTGGTAACTGCAAAATAGACATTTTCTAATTACTTCATTTTCTGCATCTTTCTCTCACCACTTGCTTTTAAGTTATATCAGTGTGGACTCATGGGGCTAAAAAAATAAAATAAGCATGCTATCATTCAGTATTGTCAGCTTTGTGGTAAATCCCATAGTAAAAATACGCAAAATATTTAATCATTTAACCATTTGTAAGTTTTATGTTAACTTTTCCTAAGAAGATATGAACAGATGGCTATTCACCTGCAGATATAGGGTACCAACAACAGACCAAAGTAATGATTGTACCAAAATTCAACTTTGTGAGCTGCCGAGTTTATTGGAGTTACTTACAGAACAGGGTGAGGGGTACTTATGGGAGCACGATGAGTCAAAGGCAGCTGCATCACAGCAAAGCTCACCCAGTGGAGGGCATGACTTCTGGAAGCTGTGTCTCTGGTGCTCACTACGCACCATTCCAGCAGCTTGCCAGTTGGAGAGGTTGTTTACCACCTCTGTAACCTTGGGGAGAGGTCTTGTGACTCATACATAAGCTTCCCAGGACCTGGGAGGTGTTTACTTTCCCAGTCTCATGAGCCTGCCTCCCCCCTCCCAAGGAATGTTTCCATTGGGAGGAACTCGCTCTACACGTTAAGTGTGTGGTTTTCTGTCACATTCTGTAGGTCCACGTAGCCTTCAGCCTGGCCAGTGGAGCCCTCCCCGTGTCCTGTGGCCTTTGTTGTTGTTTTAGATAGATTCCCATCATTCTCATCACAGGATCCTCCTGCCTCGGCCTTCTAAGTGCTGGGTGGGACTATAGACATGCAGCACCAGTGTCCTGGGGACCTATCCTGACAGTCTCTGAGCTCCTCTGCTCCCCTGGCCCGTGCTCATTTCAGCCATCCCTCCCTCCAAGGAACCTCAGCCTAACCCTGTGGGCTGCCCTGCAGAGCAGTGGGCTGAGGAGATGGTTCGGTGGTTAAAGGTACTTGCTTTGCAAAGCCTGTCCGATGGTTTGGGTTTGATTCCCCAGTACCCATGTAAAGCCAGATACACAAGGTGGCACATGCATCTAGAGTTCTTAGGCAAGAGGCCATGATGTACATTCTCTCTCTGCTCATAAATAAAACTATATTTTTAAAATTTTGTGCAGGGAAAGGGTTCTGGAAGACAGTCTATCATGTCAGTGATAAGGGACTAGATAGACCAGGGAGGAAGAGACGGCCCTGAGCTCAGCAGACCTGAGGTTTTCTGTGTGTGGTGGAAGGCTTAGCCTGGGTAGGCTATGGGTCCAGCTAAAGTTGGTGGCAGTAAATTCTCTTCTCACTTTTAAGGGGAAGGGGCTGGAGGACTGAACCTCAGGCCTTGCACATGCTAGGCAAGTGCTCTGCCTCTGAGCTATCTGTAAGTTTCCCAGGCTGGCCTTGAACTTGTGATCTCCCTGCCTCACCTTCTGGAATATCTCTGATGACAGGCCTGTGCCACCTGACCAGGTTGCTCTCCTTGTTTTTTGTTTTTGTTTTTTTGTATATTCACAGCAAACACGTGTTAGGAAATTCACACCTTGCAGCTGGGCAGAACCAAAGTTGCTGTCCGTTCCTCCTGTCAGAAGCTGGCACTTGGAAATGACGACTCTAATTTCCCGTTTCCCCTCCCCCATTTGTATCAGTTTGCTGTGGCACCCTTACAGAGTGGGGAGGAGCGTTGACAGAAATCTCAATCACAAGATTACAGTCTTAGGCAGGCTGCTGGCTCCACTGAAGTGCTTCCCTAGCTCCCCAGGCTTTGCAGGCAGTCTTCTCTACTCCTTGGTCAGGAGGTGTCACCATGTCCAAATACATTTGTGGTGCTAGGGATCAAACCCAGGGACTTCCATATTGGGCAGCTCTCTACCACTGAGCTACCCCCCAGCCACTTATCTCCCCTTTTGATAAGGATGATCACATTGCATTATACCCCATGCTAATTTTTAACTTGATTACCTCTAAGATGACACTGTCTTCCCAATAGTCACATTCTCCTTTTTTTACATTCTTCAAAAAAAAAATTTGTGTATGTGTGTATGTATGCATGTATGTGCGTGGGAGTGCTGGCACGGGTTTGTTCCACCGTGGGCATGTGGAGGTGGAGAACAGCCTTGGATGCTGGTCCATGCCTTACACCTTGCTCACTACTGCATTCAAGAGGCTGGCTGGCCTGTGAGCTGCCGCAGCTTCCTGGCTCCATCTTCCATCTCACGGTAGGAGCGCTAGGAGAACAGACACTCTGGCCACTGGGCCTGGGTATGATGATCCAACCTCGGGTCCTCACGCTTGGGCAACAAGCATATTTACCTACCGAGTCATCTGTTCAGCCCCTAATGTCATATTCTGAGGTCCCTGTGAATTAAGGCTCCAACATCTGAATTTGGGGGGAGGGGAAGACACCCAACCTATAATACCAGACTCTCAGACTGTCCCCACTAGCAAGTACATGTGGGCCCACTTCTTGTTTCCTTCCCTGGGGTGGTACCCGGGGGGAAGCTGTGCAATGGGGTGGCAAGTACCCTGGGTTTTAGGAGTAAAGTTGGTGCTCCCTCCAGGGGCCAAGGACACAGGAATAGTGTGCCAATGACTCCAGTCACCTACAGACTGACTCAGGACGGGCAGCCACAACTCTGCCTGAGTCTCTGCAGAGATGGGCCATGTCGTACTCTGATTTGTGTCTCCAGGTGCATGAGGTGAGCCATTGTCAGGTGTCTTGTTGCTTTGTGCTTCCTCTTCTTGGAGGCACTGTTCATGTCCTCTGCCCGCTTCTTCTCTTTTGTGGACTTGTAAGGGCAGCTTTGCTAATATTCATGAATACACACAGGATGTTGATGACCACTGGTAGCTGTGGAGGGGTCTCAGGGGCTTCTTCGTGGTGGCAGTTTATCTGCAAAAGACCCAGGAAACTGGAGGGGAGAGATGACCATGTCAGTGAGAATCAGCCAAAATACTGGCTTAGAAGCTGAGGCAGAGGCAGTGTGGAGGAGGAATTGAGGCTCTGGCACGGAACCCAAGCTCCAAGGATATCTGAGCTGCAAGCAGCCTGGCTGGGAGCTCGGCCCAGGGTGAGGCCAGTCTGCAACTGAGGCTCTCCTTAGGAGCCAGGTGGGTGAACAGATGAGTGGGCAGGGGTGGAGCCACATTGTCCAGACCAAGCTGCACCACCCCAACCCCAGGGTGAAGGCAACTAACCAATCCTGTCCTTAGCCACTGGATGGCGCCAGTCCTTTGTGGGCACACCTAGCCCCTGGGGACAGCTCCCCTGAGGCTGCCTGCCACCGGGAACCAGCAGAGGCAGAGTGAGAAACCCAGAGAGGAACTCCCCACTGTGGATGCCGGTGGAACTGGGAGACCCCGCAGGAAGCAGGTATGTGCCTGGCAGCTGGAGACCACCCTGGCCTTTTCTTTCCTGCTGAGGGTCATGCTTTCAGCCACCCCACCTCCACCCCAGGCCAGCAGGTGGTGGCTTCGAACCCTTCCTGGTGCTGACAGAAGGTTAAGAGGTCCACGCATGAGCCCTAAGCCTGTGTGGACAGGATGGGAATGTGGAGTCCACAGCTGGGCAGGGTCAAACACAAAAACTAGGCTTATCAGCCACGAGTACGTCTGGAATGCGGGCCTGCCCTGAGGGCAGAGGGCACTATTTGATTGGGCTCTGCCAATGGGAGGGGGCATTTCTTCCAGGTAGTTTTATCACACAGAGGGAGAAACGGGTATTTCCCAGCTGTCCCTGTCCTCTGGCTCCCTGTACCCTTTGCAAGGGAGAGCTGTGGATAGATTCTGGGCCAGGTGAGGGTGGGATAATTCTGGTTCCGAGATGCCCCCGCAAGGCTTGGCACTCTCACTGCTGGGCTCTTCTTGCCTCCTCATCCTCTGGTCTGCATCCACCACACTGGAAGTATCAGTTTATGCTGTAAGCCAGTTTCTCACACCCACAACTAGTCCCCAAAACTCCGGTTCCCTATGGTCACCGGCATGAGTAGACACCCTAGACTCGGACTCACATTGCACAGGCAGACGGCTCTGCCCTGGCAGCCTATCCGCCCACTTAGGTGGCTCCTTGGGGCGGGGCCCCCAGGCTGGGGAGGGCGGAGCACCCAGGGAGACTTAAAGAGCTCTCAGGTCCCGCCTCTTGCCCCACGCCCGCCAGAAGCCTCAGCTCCCACCATGGCCGAAACTGCCAAGCTCCAGCTGTTTGTGAAGGTTCTGGGCAGGCTGGGTTGGAGTGGGGGGAAACTGGAGGGTGGTGCTTTGCTTTCGGATGCAGGCTGAGGAATGGTCTCCGCAATGGTGTCCGAGCCCCTTCCTTTATGTTGAGCTGGGGCAGCCCAACGCTGGCTGGGTAAAGTGGGGCAGTCTAGGGGACGGGAGGGGGCACCCCAAAGGGAGGCGGGCAGCTTGGATCCTGCTCTCTGCCTTAGCTTCTGGGCCAGACCCAGGCCTCTTAGAGGAAAACCCCTTGTTGGGGGAGGTGCCTTTCAGGCGGCTGGCTTCAGAGGTCTGACTGGATATGGGGGTCCATGTGCTAGGAGAGGGTAGAACTGTGTGAGGGCAGTTTACTGGCCCCCTTCTTTCCCCTCCCTCAGTCCCTGAGCTAGGTAGGCTGCCAGCCCCAGTGCTCAGTTGAGTGGGTGAATTAGTCAGAAGGTTGGCTGACCCACCCCACCCTGCTGCAGCCTTTCGGCCTGAAACCTGATGTCAGGCTCTGAAGATAAGGTTGCACCAGGACCCCAAGCCCCACCCGTACGCCACCTCCAGGCTCCCAGCTGCTCTGTGCCCCTCCTCACTCCAGGGACCAAGTCAAGGGCTCTCACTGAACACTTGGAGAGGCCATGCCCCATCAGGCCAGAACCCTGGCACGACTCCAGAGTCACTGACAGTAGAAGGCAGAGTCCCACCCAGGCTGGTGGCAGGATTACTGGGTTTTCTCCCTGCTTGACACCCCTGCTCCATCTACCCAGGCCAGTGAAGATGGTGAGAGTGTGGGACACTGCCCTTCCTGTCAGCGGCTTTTCATGGTCCTGCTCCTCAAGGGTGTGCCTTTCACACTCACCACAGTGGACACCCGCAGGTGAGAACCCACCCTGGACCCCTCCTTGGCCTCTGCCCACCTTGGGCCAGCCGCCTCCCTCCCGCCTGATGTCCACAGGGCTTTGGATGTGCTGAAGGACTTTGCACCAGGCTCACAGCTGCCCATTTTGCTCTACGATGGGGATGCCAAGACAGACACGCTGCAGATAGAGGAGTTTCTGGAGGAGACCCTGGGACCACCTGAGTGAGAGCCCGAGTGGGTGGGAGGGCAAAGATGGAGCCCAAGGGAGGATGCCTTGGTGCACAGTGGGCTGTGACGTTCTGACTAGACCCCTCACATCACCCACCCCTGCAGCTTTCCAAGCCTGGCACCCCGGTACAGGGCATCGAATACAGCAGGCAATGACGTCTTCCACAAGTTCTCAGCCTTCATCAAAAACCCGCTGCCTGCGCAGGATGATGGTGAGACGAGGGCTGGGCAGGTGTGGTGAGAGGGTGCACACAGGCTAGGTCTTCACTGTGTCTCCGTCCCCAGCTCTGTACCAGCAGCTGCTTCGTGCCCTGCTCAGGCTGGACAGCTACCTGCGCACACCTCTGGAGCACGAGTTGGCACAGGAGCCCCAGCTGCGTGAATCACGCCGCCGCTTCCTGGATGGTGACCAGTTCACATTGGCTGATTGTGGCCTGCTGCCCAAGCTGAACATTGTGGATGTAAGCACGGGATGGCTGGTCAGGGAAGGGAGAGGGGTCCTGATGTGAGGCCCTGACCTGACTCTTGTGCCTGCAGACTGTGTGTGCACACTTCCGCCAGGCGCCCATCCCTGCAGAGCTGCAAGGAGTCCGCCACTACCTAGACAGTGCACTGAAGGAGAAAGAGTTCAAGTATACGTGTCCGCATAGCTCTGAGATCCTGGCGGCTTACCAACCTGTTGTGCACCCCCGCTAGCACACCCTACCTCTGCCCACTCATCTGCCACCCTATAAAGACATCTCTGCCCTGAATGAGTGTGTCCTGATCATCCCAGTGGCCAGAAGCCCACAATTACCGCCATCACCACCACCCCAACCCCGTGGTGAGATGCTCAGGCCAAAATGACAGTCCAGAATGGCACGGGCAAGAGAACCCAGTGGGTAGGGTGCAGCCCGTCCTCCCCTGTGGTGCCAGTGCATAGGCCTGAGGCCTCCTGAAGTTGTCCAGGCACAGTGGCGTCAGGGATCTGAGGGACTGGCTTGGTCTCCCAAACCAGTCAGGCCAGAGCTGGGCGGGGTGCCCTGGATGGCCAAGGGTGGGGAGCAGAGCCCCATGGAGCCCAACCTCAGGGATCCTAGCCAGGTGGGTGGGGGCATGCCCACATTCTTCAGTTCCACCCCAGGTTGTGGCCAACCCCACCTCCTGTAGGGGGCTTCCACTGCCTGGCACACTGTGTTAGCCTTCCAAACATACATCTGCCTAAGATGATTTCTCTGTGCATACCTGTGTGCGGCAGAAGCAGCCTGCCCTGTCAGGATAAGACCTGAGAGGGTGGGACAGTTCCAAGTCTTGAGTCCTGACCCTGCCTGGATGGGACCCTCTCAGCACCTGGGCTGGCCATGCAGAAGCAGCTGGACAGGTCTGAGAGATTTTGCTGCCTCAGACCCAACCAGGAGAAGCCTGCTCTGGGAATCTCAGAGCCTGGTACACGTACTTACTCCTGTGGCTCCCAAGCCCAGAGGGTGCCAAGAGGGTTCTCCTGTCTTTTTCCTAGGCCATTTCCCATCAGTCAGTCTGGCTAGCAGCTCTACCATGGGAAGTTTATTTGATGGGGGAGGGACTTAAAAAACAGTCTTACTCCTGCCAAACAACAGGACCAGCCAGTGGAGGCAGAAGGGGGTGTCATGTCTGGTTGCCATCCCTCTCCTCAAAGGCAGGTTCCTGGACATTTTACACGTGCTGCAGTATCTTCAGGATTCGTCAAAGTCTACGCCACCAGCTGGTTTCTTGCTGGGAGAGACAAGGGGGTGATGCAGTGAAGGTGTGGAGGGAGGAGAGGAGACCATCATGAGAGGGCTAGATGGGCAGTACCTTTTGAAGCCAGGGTTGATGAGTGACTCTCCTGGACATCGTCTCTTGACCCCAGGCCCAGAGCCACCTCTCTGGTGATCAAGTTCTAGGGAAGAACCAGATTTGGGGGTATTTAAATCAGAACCCCTGTCCATACCACTATCCACACACTGTCTCTCTCTGGAGAAGGGTCTGGGGAGACAGTTCTAGAGGAAGACAGCCTCAATCTGCATCTCAAGTCTACCCCTTACCTGGTAAAAAGAGTTGAGGCCCTGCTGGTCGGAGGGTCTTTCTGGGGCTGGCAGCTGTCTCTTCTGCAGCTGGAAAGAAAGCCATGGCCACTTCATTCAGTGCCAGGAGGGACAGCAAGATGGGGTGAAGGTGCAGGTGCCCACGCACAACCTACCCGCCAGCTGTTTCTCTAGACTGCATACACGCTCTGCCAGGCTCAGAGTGAGGGCCTGTAACCTGGGGGCTGCCTCTGGGCCTGCTACCTTGGAGAGGTCGAAAGCCAGGGTGGAGGGGTCTCCTGATAGAGTCAGGAAAGCTCTGTCCTCCTGCAGGGTTACAGTCATAGCTTGCTGCTGGCAGGCTGCCCTGGGGAAGCAGAGACGGGGTGTGGTGTGGCCACATGCCTGCCCCCAGGTCCCCACCCCACTGTCTCTCTGAGTCTCACCTGAACCGCGAGGTGATGTCCTCAGTCGCGCTCAGGCCAAAGCGGGATTTCTGCAGGGCACAGGGACATGCAACTAGCTGCCTGGGACCCTAGAACCACTGGACACCCCAAACCTGTCCAGTCCTGGAAACGCTCAGGATCCCAGGTCGATTTTAGGACCACACTATAGGGCGGGGAAAGGGGGTGCCGGGCTCCCAGAACCCCCCCCCCCGACACACACTGCTGTTACGCACGAGCGCCGCCAGGCCGTCGGGCGAAAGGCAGGTGCTCCAGAGCTCCGCGGCGTCCGTCACACTGGGCGGGAGGGGCTGTCAGGCTCGGCGCCCGCCGCGCTTCCGCACCCACCTCCCGGGACCCCCACTCACTAGAGGCTGACGCCGCCGCGGTCCCCGTCCCCCTCCGGCTCGCAGTAGCACACGAAGCGGGGCGGGTCGGAGCCCGGCGGAAGCGTGCAGAGCAGCGGCAACCGCGGAGGAGGCGCCATGGCAGCGGGGCGGGATCCTGTCCCGGGACCCGCCGGGCGGCCGCCCGGGTGACACGGAGTAGAGTGGCATCCGC
>PVHP010006711.1:0-59384 GCA_004024765.1 Zapus hudsonius
CCAGGAAGACCGGGATGAGTACTAAGATATACAGGATCCCTTGCCACAAGGACTAATACAGACAGCCCACGGAGGAGGATATACAACTGATCAGGGATGGGGAGGGGGGGAATTGGGGAAGTCGGGATAACAACGCATGGTTTGCCCACTAAATAATGTAACTCATTATGGACAATAAATATTAAATTAAAAAAAAAAGGTAACACTTGGGCTCATGGCCATCTCATAACGCAAAATGCACTCAGTCCAACATCAAAATCTTCCTCATTCTTTAACAGTTCCAATGTCAACAATATTAAAACCTATTGTTTCAAACAAATTGTTAAAACATATTGCTACACAACAGATATATTGTTCGTTGAAAGCCCGATTCTATAAGCCAATAACCTATATATTATATAGTCTCTTCAGTCATTTTATTTGAGCAAACTTTTCTCACTTAATTTCCTAGCTGAATAGCAGTGAGTGTATCAAGCTTACCTACTTCACAAGTTTTATGAGAATGGAAACTCAAGGAGATAGAGCACATAAAAAATACTTTGAAAATGTAAAATATTATTTAAATATGATCTATTGCCGCTGCCATAGAATTAAAATAAAAGTATTCTTTAACTCACAATACCATTTATGGAGTCTTTTTTAAAATCCAAATGACAAAATAATAGGGCCTATTAATCACCAAGCAATTTTTTCATCACATCATTTAATGTCAATGATGTCAGAAATAAAAACAATCACTTTGAAATATTTTCAGACAGCCTGATACGTGAGGAAAACTTCGACAGTAGAGAGAATTATATAGCATTTTTGCTGGCTGTTTGATCTTTGAATAAGTGAGTTTTTTCTGAATTTCCTTTTTCTAACCCATGGAGTGAGGATAGCTCTCCTGCCTCTGCTTATCTCTGAGGTGATTAATAACTCCAAGTGTGTGAATGCGGGTAGGTGGTTCTTGCTCCCCTTCATCTCCCTGTCTTCAGCAGTTATTTCTGTCACTCCCTCATAATCCTTTATAGGAAATTTCAATGTCAGAGTGATAAAAAAGAGCTGTGGAGTAGGAAAAGAATATTCTTAAAGGAAAATGTGACTGTAAAGTACACAGCTGCAGCTTTTTCTCAGTTCTCATTGGTGTAGGCTACCACAGGCAGGTCATAGTTTGCATTTGCATTTTATTGAATTTGCCATTCAGTCATTAAATCCTGCTCCTTGCAATTCATGTGTCTTCCTAAACAACATATCTAATCTAAAAATTTCCAGGTTATTGGTGTGAGACCCAATAATGCCATCTGTTACTGCATGCTATGGATGATGATTTTAGTCTCCAGAGGGAGTTTCTCTTTCATTTCTTCACTAGTGCTTCTTCAAAGACAATATGTTTCACAAAACAGCTCGTAGATTATGCCTTTGATTTGTTTCTCAAAATTTGAAAATAATTTTAGTTGGAGACAAGGTCACTGTGCTTCTTATATGTAACTGGTAGTTTGAATGTATGGCCCCATAGATTCAGGCTTGAGTCTCCTGAGGGTGAAGCCTCTTACCAGGGGCAGAACCTGGAGTCCAGCCTGAAGCTGTGCTTAGGGTGGATCTTAAGGTCTGTAGAGAGCAGTTTTAAGGTCTGGTGTTTGGGGGCTTGCTGGCTATTTAATGGTGTCTCTCTGCTGTAAATCTCTGAAAGGGAGCCAGCTTCTTCCACCACTGGTAGGTGTTTCCCCTGGATCTTCCAAGCCTGAAATAAACCCTTTTCCCCATAAGCTGCTTCTAGTCTGGTGTTTGACCAGCAATGCAAAGTTGTCTGTCACAGTAAGCTTTCACTCTTCTGTTCCAAGTAGTTACTGAATTAATGATAATTGCTTAATTAATTGATTGGTAGCTGTAAATTTAATAAACAAAATTCCTGAATGAAATGTATCAAAAGCTCTTCCTTAGAGCATGTGCTTTGATTAAATGGGAGAGGAGGATGAAGTCCTCTGAAATAGTTTGATTTTTAAACCTTCCTTTCTTTCTCTCAAGGTCAGGTTTTTTTTTTTTTTCATAAGGCCATGTGACTTGTGTTGAATATGGGTGCTGTCATAACTGAATGAGCCTTTAATTGTAGACTTGCGTGGCTTTCAAAAGAAAGAATTATTTCACTTTAATTATCTCTGGTTAATTATCTCTCTGCGTTAATGGCTTGACGCTGTTATTCATCATTTAGGAAGTATAAATCGAGGGCTAGAGCAGAGGAGAACACCCTTAGACAAGGTCTTTTCTCCCTACCATCAAAGAGACTTAATGCTCCTAAGCGGGTCCTACAAAGCCCAAATTCTCCAGATGGAGGGTTTTGATTAATGACCCAAGAACTTCTGATTCTCCATCATATTATTATTGGGTTGGTTATGCTCAATTATTTATCAATGCAAAATACCCATTCTGTTTTCAAAAAATAGAAATGTTATTGGTACATGATTGAAAAGTTCCAAAATAAAAATGAGTTTAGATATTGTAAAATCCGGTTGCTCTAAATCCATGTCCAAAGCCGGCTTTTCTTCATCAATTTATTCCTCTTTCTCCTGTTTTGGTTTAATTTAGATGATCTATTGAGACAAATTGTAGAATCTTAACAGTACCTATTCTCCCAGAAACCCCAGGAAAAGAGTATTTTTTTTTCTGTAACTTGCAAGACTAAGCCTAGCTGTATTTCTTTGGTGTACTTCTAGTTACACCTCCTCTTTAAAGTCATTACTGGAGCCAGGAAAAATCCGGCTTATTGGATGATCTCAAGCCTATACTCTTTTGGATTTTTCTCTACCCCTTAAACAAGGATTGAGAGAAGGAAAAACTGGATTTCATAAAAAATATGGAATATTATTATAATTAAAAGGGAGAATGTAGAATGTGTTATAAAAATATTGTTGGCCCTATGTTTTGTCAAGAATGTGATATTTTTGTTGCCCTCAAATGTGGAGCAAATGTTTATGAAGTGAACTAGTAGCTTACTTGTAAGAGATAGAGTAATGAACACTTGATGCAATGAGTCATTAAATGCTCTAAGGTGACTAGAGACGAAAACTGTGAGGACTTCGGATAGGTCGTTATTGTGGCCAAATCTCATGGAAGTAATCTTTATGAAATCTCATTTTTGGCAAGGGCAGGACACTTAAGAACCCAGGAATTCCAAATGTGAGCATTTAAAATACATCTTATGCATACTGAAAGCGAAATTGAACTGTTACTAATTAGCTTGTTTTTTATGACAAAAGGGTTTTAAAATGCTATGTGTGACTTTGGAGAATATGGAGGCCCTAAGCAAACAGCAATATTTTGCTCTCAAGGAACTATTATAGGGTATTATAATAAGTATAATGTATAAGACATACAAACATGTGAACAAATGACTGTATAGAGATGAGGAAGTAAAGAATATAGTCTTTACCTACCCCTTACACTTCCATCATTGTACATAATGAGAGCCCCAGGATGCATATGGTTCTGGCAAAGCTCTGCCTCTCTCTAAAGGCATCACACAGCCTGCCTCATGACACTCCTCCTTCTGGATCATATTGGAGCTAACCCACCATTCTCTGTCCCTATATTCATTATCTATAACAAAACAAACACTAGCCTGTAACCTTTGCTTTTTTCAGGATTCATCTCTGTCCAACATCATCCAATTTCTCACCATCTTTCTGCTATTGTCCATTCAAACAATTTCATTACTGACTGCACATGATCCCAAGTCTACACTCATCTGCATTATACTTTATATGTGATTCTTTCCTCCCTTTTTTCAGACCTCACCACCTCTACCTAGACAGTTCCAAAAATCCATCACTAGAACAAAGACCAATGTTCTATTGTTATTGTTATTGAAACTTATCATTTAAATTCATGTCATAATTCCAATCCCTATGTGGGTTCAATTCAACAATTCAATCTAAGTATGGATTAGACAGCCAATCAGCATAATAGTAGATGAGCATGTTTTCTCAATCCTCACCAGGTAAACCATTCCTACACACATACAGTCTCCTACACATGTGCAGCCCATGCTGACTCAGCTCATTAAATTCCATCACCACAAGTCATTCCTACATAGACCCCTATTGGTCTCCCCAATTTATACCACATGGCTCCAGTCTGTTGACTCTCTTCTTTTCTTCTCTTTAAAATAATAATAACAATAAATTATTTATTAGAAAGAGGGGGGATAGTAAAGGAATTCCAGGGCTTTTGTCACTGCAAACAACTTCAGAAGCAAGTGCCACTTTGCCCATCTGGCTTTATGTGGCCACTGGCAAAACAAACCCAGAGCAGAGGGCTTTGCAAGCAAGTGGCTTTAACCACTAAGCCATCTCTCCAGCTCTGGCTCTCATCTTAGTACAGACTATTTCAACCTTCATCCTTCTGTTTCAAATCCAATAACCCAACATCTCCTCTCTTGTTCTCACTCTAAGCTATTGGTCCCCTTTCTATCTGTGTGTCTGCAACTAAAGGTGAAGAAAAATAACTGTGTGTGCTAAATGTTTCCATGGCAAATTTAGAATATCGTGTGGAATAGAAGCCTTACTGTAGCATCCTTAGTACAAGCAAACAACAGTCTCAAGGCGGCCATGTAATTGTTTGCTCCCTTTTACAGCCACATTCCTTTGATACTTTAAATTCTGATCACAATGTCTTTATCTACTCTCTTGATTAAAGTCCCGTGAAAATTCTGTCCCCCACAACTCCACAAAATACTTGATGTCAATTTTGCCAATGAACTCTATGTTGCCCAAGCCAACAGTCAAATGTTAGAAATGTCACAGGATCCAGTCCCTTCATCTGACAGCTTGATCCTTAAGCCTTGTCTTCATTTACTTACAGAGCTCCTATGGTTTTCTTTCCTTTCACACACCTTCTGGTTCTTTTCTCATTACCGTCATCTCACATCACTTTAATGACTAAGCACTAGCCCTTGGGTCTTTTCTTTACCTAATTAACACCCACGTTTTCCTAGAAAATTCTTATAATTTCAGAATTAACATATTCTTCCCAGACCTGATTTTCCTAGCAAACTATGCCTTAGAGATCACAAACGAAGCATCTGCCAAGAGGTTGATGCTGATCTAGACGAGGAGGATTGAGGAGTGCCTCCTCTGTGTGAAGGCAGCACCCAGCCAGGCATGGTACTGCTGCAGCTCTGTCCACCCTGCTGACCATGAATCATCTGTCCTCATGGAACACCAAGGGCTGGATGTGGTATTGTGAACCCCAGGATTCAGTATTAAAATTCATTTCACATGTGCTGAACAAAGCTTAATGCAGCGTCTTTGATAAAGTCCCATATGTGTAATGAAAGGGAAATGTAAGAAAAAAATAGGAAAGGCTCTTTTATTTTGCTACCAAAGATAATTGTCATGATATTTAATTTACAAAAACACTAATGGAAAATTAAATATGCCAGCCACCATGCTAAGTACTCAAATTAGAGATTCAATAGGTAGTGTCTTCACACTGGAGCTTTGGGGTAATGGGAGAAATGGACATTTAGAAATTGATATTTGAACATCAGAAGTAGTACAAATTACTCCAATATAAGACATGGAATGTCCAACTCTGAATGGGAAGAACTAGATTTGATAACATTATATTTGAGCTTGGAGTGTTGTTGGAGCTCCTGTGTGAGGAAGAAAAGGACCAGACATTTCAAGCAGAAATGATGCCAGCAAAGACAAATGGGTAAAAGATTAGACGGCATGGTCTAAAAATAGAATCAACAATATAGACTCAGCAATATATATGCATCTTAATTTCTTTAAGTTGGCAGATAAATAAGAAAATGAAAAATGTGCTAAAAGGATTAGGACCAAACATATAGGAGTGTTTGTAACTCATTTGAAAAGAATCTTCAAACTGTTCAAATGATCCTCCCTTATCTTAAATGCTGGATGCTAGTGGTTATAATATATGTACAGAGGAGAGGAATTATTAAAGTATTACTAAATGAATCAACCATAGAATTATAGCATCCCTTTGGCCTAATCATATGTATTTTGAGGACTCAGAAACCTGAGGTACATAGTGGAAAGATGACATGGTTATTAATATCCAGCTACTCAATTTTCAGAGTTAAGATGAAAAGCCAAGTTACATGAGAGAAAGAAATTACCCATGCATTTTCCTCCCTGGTGGCAGATATTGAGAATAAGAAGCCAATTTCCATATCTCTAAAAGTGAGCTCAAATCCAAGTTATATTTTAATACTCAGATCACAGACCAAGAATATGGCTAACAAGCCCCTTTCATATGACTTGCATCTAACTCCCACAGCCCACCTTTCCTATTTTTCCAGTAGAAGGGAGTGAGTAGGTGAGGGAGGAAGGGAACAAAGAAGAGATGGGGAGAGGGAGAGGGAGAGAAAGAAGGAGGGAGAGAAAGAAAAAGGGAGAGAGAGCTTAAGAGAGAGAGACTTCAGAACAGAAAATTTCCCTCTTCTGCAGTCTTTCAACAGTGTTCTAGCCAGAACAAGGAAGCTTCTATTTGAAGTGTGGTACCACTGCAGCCATTTCTCTAACCTGGTTAAAGTCAAAAAAGCTAAAAAAAAAAATTTAAAAAAAACAGTCATTTTTCTGGTAATTTATTTAGACGGAAAATAAATAGTTGTCTTAATTTACCTAGATGGAAAATAAAGATGTCTCCAATACGATGGAGGCTTTAAAATATGTAAATGAGTTCCTTGGCATCCCTCCTTCTAAAGGAGCAGATGAGAAATTGAGCTGAATGTCTGGATTCATTTCTACCAAATAGAACAGCGCCTCAGTGATTTTATATATATATATATATATATATATATATATATATATATATATATATATATACACATAGTCACTTTGATTCTAAGGTAAGCCTGTTGATATGTCATGAAAGTCCTTAAGTGTCCCTCCAGGGGATATTCCTCTGAGAAAGTGCACATGACAGGAACTGAGGCTTCTTGCCATGCTCCACAATTGTCCTTGGGAGTGGAAGTGGTCCTCCAGCCTCACAAGACCACAGCCCCCAGCAACACTTCTACAGTCTCCTAATGTGGAGTGTTGAGTGAGAGTCACACAGCCAGGTCTCTTCCATATTTCTGCCTCAGGAAAACTATGATGCCATAAATAAATATTGTTTTAAATTAATGTGGTATAATTTCATATAGAGAAATACAAAATAAAGAGAGCTATTTTTTAAACTTCTAATTTTTGGATACTATATTTATAATATATGATTGTTCAAGTAATAAGATCCTGGATTTTTGGGCTGGAGAGATGGCTCAGCGGTTAAGGCACTTGCCTTCAGTGCCCAAGGCCCCTGGTTCAATTCCCCAGTACCTACATAAGCCAGACCCACAAGGCGGTGACCCTGGTGGTCTCTCTCTCTCTCTCTCTCTCTCTCTCTCTTTCTCTCTCTCTCTCTCTCTGCTTGAAAATGAATAAATAAAATCTTTTTTTTTAAAAAAAGATCCTGGATTTTCTATACCCCAACTCAGAGACATGAAAGATGAAAGCTGGACCATATACTCTTGAAATCACCACAGGATTCAGCAAGTTAAGAAACTTCTCCTTGTTCTCTTAAATTCACAGCTTTCTGTTATAATTAAGCACTAATGATGATAAAGGTAATCAACAAAAAATACCACTTACCACGCATATATTTCACAGAGTTTAGAAGTTCACATTTATTATAATTTTACCCTTACAACAAGTCAATGAGGTAGATATTATTTCAATTTAACATGAAAAAATTGAAAATTTGAGACAAAATATATTATTGAAATCCACATATTCGTAGAATATTTGAAACGAATCATGTGTTCTGACTCCATTACAGTATTTTACATTATATCATGCTTATGGCAAAAAGGACCATCCAACTTTATTCTCCATCCAACTTCATTTCCTGAACACTGAAACTCACTGCATTTTCTAGGCTAATATCAAGGAGCTTTCCTGGATTTTCTTTTTCATACTACTGATGAAAGAATAGAACTGAAAGAATAGATCGATTATTTTTACTGTTTTTGTCTGTTTCTCTTAGAATTCACACACTTTTTCTGTTCTATAGGTCAGGATATATGAAAATACTAAATATTAGGGTTGTGGCCTCTTTTGTCTTCCCAGTTTAGTAACTATATTAATTACATTTTTCATTTAATTTTCATTGTTTCTACATTCTTATTTCATGTAATATCATAAGAATAATCTGAATAATGTAAAAATAAAAGATTTCATAGGACACAAAAGAGCCCTATAGCTCTTGAACACATAATTCAATTTTGGCATATTTTGCTTTTAATTTAAAGCTTTAAAATTTAAGAAAAAGAATATCACGCCCAATATTAGGGCACTTTCTTGCTTTTTTTATTTTACACTTATAATGCATAATCACTTGATTTTTCATTGAATCATGGCAAAATTGTTAATGGTATTTAAGGCTAATTTCTTTACAAAAGTAAGTACCTAAATCAGTTTTGTAGATTTGGGTGCACCATAGGTACATGCAATTTTTCAAGGTCACAGTCAATTTTGGTTAAGAATCATCTGCTCCTGGCATTCAAAGCACTATGAGGAGCCTGGGTAGTTGACCCAACAGGTAAAGTGCTTTCCGCACAAACAGGAGGTTAGGATTTCAGATCCCCAGCAACCAAATAAATGCTGAGTAGTGTTCACAGCACAGAGTAGGTGCAGATAGGGAAACCTGGTGCAAGCTGACTTGCTAGACTAGCTGAATACAAGCTCTGTGCTTAAATGAGAGACCCAGCTTCAATAAATAAAGCTGAAAGCAATGTAGAAAGACTCGAAGTGTCAACTTTTGGCCTCCAAATGCACACATGTACATGCAACTCCCCACACACTTATTCATACTCACATGCATACATCTCATACATGAATTCACACATAAAAATCATAATAATCACATGACACAATTCACACAAAGAAACCATAATAATCACATGATACAGCTATGGCAACTGACAATAATGAATTGATATATATATATATATATATATATATATATATATATATATATATATATATATATATATATATATATATATGAATCTTAAATAGAAATAAATGGAGATCAAATGTTCTGTCATTTTGTTGTTATTTTTGTGGGGGAAGGAGTCTATCTACCTGAGGCTAGCCTGTTATTCACTCTGTAGGGCAAGCTAACCTCAAACACATGATCTTCCCTCTGCTGCCTCAAAAGAATTGGTATTAGAAGTTATGAGACAACACACTGAGTTTAAGTTGTTATTTTTTTAATCAGTGGAGTGCTGAAATCACCATTGCTTAGAGAACGATCACTTCTCTCACAATTTGCTTTCAGATATTATTTACAGTCTTTCTCCTTTCTTTCTAGGGTAACCTTTCACAAAGATTTTCCTTCCATTATGCTCTTTGTAAATGTTTGAAGTGTCCACATGGAGATCTGATGAGTTACTCCAGAAAGGACTTTGAATGGGTCAGTAGCCTTGCTACACTTTTTTAGCAGTGGGTCTTGCTATCAGGTATTAAGATTCCTCAGCACTGATATTCTCCAGGTTATAGAGAGCCTTGTGACATCTACAAATAATACTGTGAGCATTAGAGAAGTCATATAAAAATTCAAGCATTTACTACCAACAGGAGCCACATCATAGAGAAAGCAAATCCAAGGGAAGTAGCAGACCTCATAATGCCCACAGGGTCACATGTCTCCTCCATCTGGCTTTGGCTCCTTCAATTTGAATTCCCTGTAAACAGCTCTTCAGATAAATGGATCAAGTGATGCTTTCTAATGACCGTGTTACATGCTCTGCTGTGTTCTAAATGTCTTCAATTCTTCGGAGGCTTCCTGAATATTCTAAGCGAAATGGCTCATTTGCACACAGTTTGGGCATCACATTCTTAGAGAACTTACTAAAACCACTGAGTAGAAAGTAACAAAATAGAGCAAATTTCAAGGTTTTAAGCCTGCTAACTCTTAAACAGAAATTGTAATAAGTGTAATCCATTCTGTCAAAACCCTCTGTTTGGAGGGCATGGATGGACAAGGGCTATTCTTCACTGCATGCTATTTTATCTTGATATCTTGGTAAACTGAGTTAGTGGGTTGGCAGTCCTGTTTCTTCAGTAGCTCAATATGTGACAGGTCTCAGTTAGAAGGTCCTTGCCTCTTTGGGCTGTCTCCATGCGTCATTCACTTCTTTTATAAAAGGGGGAAATGCTATATGCGCACCAATTTAATTTTTCTCTTTCTAGGGACAGCAGGAGTCTATGTTTTCTAGATTTCTCTATATTATACCAGAACCTTGGAAATAGTTTTGATTAATGCATTGTAAATGGAAGTATGGGTGTCAACTTAGGCTCAAGCATAGGACAACTGCAAGCCACTCATTTACAATGGAAAGCTATAGAAAAGCAAGCTCAGATGTTGAATATTTGGCATAAGGAAGAGATACAGTGTGTTACATGAAGCATCCATTATCATACTGTGCTGGATTTGATGACTGTAACAATCCCACTAAGTTCCAAAACTCAGTGTCGGGTATTTCACATATCACAAATTCACTCTACTAACCACTCCAACTCTTTCTTGTCCTGAGGCAGTTTCAAAGCCTAAACAGGCCTCGCATTTTCATCTACTGCCTGCAAACAACTGAACAGGGTGATTTGTAGTCCTCCTTGGCTGGAGAAAATCCGAGCCTACAAGGGTAAAAGAGGAGTGCAAGAGAGGTAAGAAGGAACGCTTCTTAAATAATTTGTTCATCAGAATTACCTGAGAGGTGTAAGTGAAGATCTGCCCCACCTGTGATCAACAGTTACTTGATCTTGGATAGAGTCAAGAACACACGTTTGAATATGAGCACAAACGGTTCCAACGAGAATGATTCAAGAAATACACTTTGTTAAAGATCCACGTTGAGTTGTTATTTCCACATGAACTATCCAGGGAATGATGTAATAGACAGTGAGCACCCTCCACTTTAGGAAATGTGGTGAAAGGAGCTAATCTTAGGATTCTTAGATGCATAAAAGTTTGAAGCCATTACCACAGGGGTGACTTGTACTGTGAATATCTTACTGATTAGTACAATTTATTATGCGTGCCCTCTTCTGAACTGCAACATTCATTTATGTGTCACTTGACATCATTAATTTGGAAGCAAATATGTTATGACTACAGTTTGTAACAGTTGTAAGAAGAGGTCACTCTGGAATTCATACTGTGTATCTATCATAGATTCTGAAAGGTTAAAGTTTATTTTCAAGGCAAATAGTGAATACATTTTTACATCCCGTTGAGAAAAATCAGAAGTAAGTAAAACCTAAAGCACAATTATGAGTGTAATGGACAAGAAAATGATTCTAGTTTTTAAGCATACAGTGTGCAAAAATGAAGTTGCATGAAATCATTGTTACAGCAAGGTCAGATCATACAACAGGTACTTAGTGCTTATTAAATTATTGTATGGTTATATTACCTGTGTTTTATATTTTGATATATTATGACTACATTGCTGGAATAGAAATGGTCCTTATTGCATTCCCCAGGTTGATTCTTGATTTGGCTCTGGGTGTTATGTGAGAAGCCTGGATTAGAGGTCCAAATGTATGTATCCCTTATTGGGAGAGCACTGAAAGTCACTTACCCTGAAGAGTAACTTCTTGTTCTGTTCTGCTTTAGGACATTTTGCGAAAATAAAGCAAAGTGATGCGTAGGGAATATTTATAGTATGACACTTTGTTTCATGACACTCAGCAAGGTTAATATTATCTCCATTTTAACTAGTGGGACATTGAGATTCAGAGAGTCATTGTGAAAGAGATAAAGAAGCAGGTCTGTACTTGACCTTAAATTCATTCGCTCATATAGGCAGTGTTTCTCACATAATAATATATTCATTTAACCAGTAATTATGTCATTTTAATTCAGGATAGTCATGGTCCATTAAAGTGTTTTTTCATATTACTTGCCTCATTGAAAAATATAATATTAATTATTATATTGAATTGTGTTCAAGGAATAGTAACACAACTTCTGAGTCCTTCTTCATATGTTAAAAGTGTGAAGTTATACTGCTTACCTTGTACTTACATCATCAAAGCAAATTGATACCAAAATTTAGCTGTAAGATCTGCTTAGAAGAGGTGGTTTCCTATCTCTACTTCTGCTTTTGGCTCTTTTATTGATATCTATCTCCTAACAAAATGATAGAGAAGCGACCAAAGTAATTTCAAGTTTTTCTAAAGTTATTTTGGCAATATGGGATAAAATGTTCAAAAGACATAAGACCAATTTCATTTGGAGCTGTCTCTCACTCCAAAGTTTGAAGCCACTTACGTGACCCTTTACCTGTCTGTCAAGTTAAGATTCTTGAACATACATCAAGCAAGCATGGGTCCCTCTCTTCTGGAGGAGTTGCAATATGGAAGGAAACCTATGGGTTGTGCTGAGTCATTTTTTTTTCTGGATTGTCAGTTCTTAGTCACAAATTCTGTGGTGAGTCATACTTCTTCTCGAGAGAACTTCTTTATCCTCAGCTTTAGACAAGGTGCTCCTGGTTTCTGCTTTCAACAGAGGAAAGATGTGATTGCTTCTCTGAGAGAATTCATATTTTCCTCACCACTGCTTATCGTGTTGCGAAAGGCTGGCACTGGGCCAAGCTTGATAGCAGCCAGGACTAATTTAATGAAGGTGAATTCTTGGTGTCCCTCCTGCTTCCTGTTCTTCTGCTTCTGCTTAGGAAGATAATTCTGCTTGTAATTTTCTTATAGTAAATCCAGCAGACAGGGAACCCCTACAGAGCAGACAGAAGACACCCTGTCTCAGCTTTCTATCCTGGGATGGAGAGTTATGCCAGTTCAACCCTATTCTGTGGGCCCATATGTCTTCACTTTGGGAAGGGATTAATACTTTCTGTAACTCATCAGGCTCAGCATTCGAAGTGGCACATGAATCCCCACTTTGACACATTCTTTGACTGATAATTTAGTTTCGAAATTACACGCTAGTGGTCCTCAGGGCAAATATGTCTCACAAATATGTTTTGTTTGGATCATTGTTTTTACTTAATTTTGATAAATTTAATTCACCTTATCATTGGGAGGTGAATGTTCATTAAAGATATTTAATTTAGTTTGAAAGAAACTTGAAAATGTGGGCAGTTCAGGGGTTATATCATTGGTAATGATCCAATGGAGTGAGTAAAGGTGGTCTCCTTCTTAAGGCAGAATTCTCTTCCATTACCTAAAGGCCCAATGAGCTCTAATATGTCCCTCACATGTGTTTCTGTATTATGTGAAAGTCTTTGCAGAAAAGAGTTATTTATCATGTCTGAATCATATCTATATGGGTAATAGATGGAATAAAGCTGTGTCAGGTTTACATTGGGCCCCATTTTCTCTTTTATTTTTTTCTTCTGTAGGCACTTGAATTTAATATCCCTTCTCAGAACTGTGAATGGGAAGTATAGATCGAGGCACAAAAACATACTCACAGTCTCTTACAATACTGAATTTCTCAGTTACCATTTTAAAACAATGAGCTTCTTGTGATAAACACCACTTGGGTTAGAACACATTCTCCCTGCCTGTCTTTCTCTTCAAGGACTTCCTCAGTATCAATCAAGAAGAAACTAAAAGGACACCGCAACCTGCAAGGAATCCATTCCTGAATCAAATCTCCATTTCCTGAAATGACATGCTTTTCAGGTTTATATATAAAATCCAGGAAAAAATAGGATGGGGGAAGTATATTAAAAATTTGTTAGTACAAATGACATGACATGAAAATAGACTTTTATTGATGCTGACAAGGTTAGGAGGTTTAGAACACACTGTTATTACAGGGACCAGAGTGAAGTGTGCATTCCTGTGTGGACAGCAGATTCCCTCCGGTGGGAAATCAATCATCTGTGCATCTGATCTCTGTCCTAAAGAGCCCCCACCAGAAGCAGCTACCCTAAGATGCTCCCTTGGAAAGATACACAAATACGTTCTCTAAGTCTCAAGGCCCAAGTACACCTGACCAACTCAATCACAAGGTCATTTAGCAAACCCATGGGAAACACTTAAATTCTTAGATCTCTTTGAAATAACTGGGCAAAACAGAGGATCAGACTGTAGGCAAGGTTTACATACTGACCTTCTAGGGCCCAAGAAGAGTGTGCTCTTCTGAGGCCGTTAGAGGCAATAACTGGATTCGGATGCTTCGGGTCTTTTGTCTCCTAGAAATAAATAGTTTTTAAAAATCAATAAAGGGGACACACATCTGACAGTCCATTAGATGATAAAAATGTCACCTATGCCCCAAAGTTCATGACCTACGGGAGAGCTAGCATCCACCACCCACCACACAAAACAATTATAGGATATAAAAGTCATTGTTATTGGATAGATCTGTGAAGTGGTGAAGAGGAAGAGCCGAGATCTGGGAAGCAGGGGCCATGGATCTGGTGCCATTTGGTCTCCATTGAGTTTCTGGCTCTTGGGGAACCGGCTTACAGAGATGCGTCTCCCACTGGGGCTGGGTATGAATCTCTGCCCGGCTCTTGCTCCTAAGGTGACCTTCTCCTTCACAGTAGGTGACGCAGCAGCGACAGGCTGCAGAGGGCTTTCCTCGGTGCTTGGACATTGTGTCTTGAGCTGGTGACTGGCCAGGAACCCTTTCTGAGCTCTGGAGTTCAGGGGGCTCTTTCAAATGGCTTCTCCTCCTCTGCACATCATGCACACTGACATCAGACTGAGAGGAGCAGCTCTCGTTCCAGCCAGAACTGGCACTCAGACTTCTCAGGGGAAGAGCCAACCTCAGGGCCTTCCAGAACTTGGAACCTGAATGTTTGGACTTTTCTCCCTTCCAGCTCACAAAAGACACGGATTCTTTCAGCTGGAGGATGCTGGGGTGGGGGTGCTCAAGTGGACGGTACTCAACCACAATGAGCTTTGTGGCAATGGAGTTCTGGCACATGACCCCCAGTTTGAACTCCAACATGCTGATGCTCTTTTCTGTCACATAGTCTGGGCTCAGGACCACAATCATCCTTCGGCTCCTCTGAATAAAGTCAAATACCGCTTCCACCGTATCTATAGGAAGAATGGAAAGATAACATGGCATAGAGTGAAAACTTCCACACATCCAAGTTCATAGTTGTCCATCCTACAAAGGATGGGGAATGAGCAAACATTGGAGAATATAGGTTCTTAGTGATCAATAATGTCTCCAGTCAAGAAACCTCAACTATGTCTTTCTTACTGATAATCTCAGAGGATTTCTACTTGCCAGAGTGGAGAGTGGTTTGTTCTTAAGTTTTTTCCCCTACAGAAACTCATCTCTATCCAGCAGTTTTGGTCTTGGATAAAGTCTTCCCTTGCCATAAAATCTAAAAACAGGGCTCATAATTAAATGAACTATTTCTAAAAGCAACTAACTGTAGCCCCACTTGTTAGTTGTGTCTTGTTTTTAAATGTTCATCTCTGTAGGTTTTCTTCTTCATTCCTATTATCTTCAACTGCTTAAAAATGACAATTATTGTGATGAAACTGTATTTTCTTACCTCTAGATTAAGTAACTTGACATGATTTCAGGCCCCCCCTTTTTTAATCATTTTCTTGAGTACAATAAGTTTGTGTGTGTGTGTGTGTGTGTGTATGTCCTAAGACAGTATTTTTAAATAGCAATGCAGATAAGGCTTCTGACATACTTTGGTCAACATAATACAGGCAGAATGACTATCTCCTGAGATCCTATTGCAGTGCTTGATACTTCGTATTTCTGAACAAAGTATTATTCTTCTTGTCAACCGAAATTTCTTTCCTTCCTGCCAATTTCCCTTCCTCTCTCCCTTTACGAATCCCTTACTCTCTGCTTTCTTCCCTGTGTTCCTCTCTGTTTTCCTTCATTTAATTATCTTGTGTATGTATGCAAGTGTGTGTGTGTGTGTGTGTGTGTGTGTGTGTGTGTGTGTGTAAATGGCCTAAAATCAATTTACAAGGCCAAATCAGTGAATGACAGTGTTAAGAATCAATGAATTAGTTAAGACTTCTGGCAAGGCAGTCACCACTAATGGTTGCTAAGGGAGACTGAATAGGTCCCAAGGGACATCCTCACACCAAGGCAGTATTTGACATATGTTGAGATTCTGGGACTGAGGTAATGTGATTATATAAAGAAAAGTCATTTCATGCGTAAACATCATAGCTGTTAACTCTTTGAGATCACATGTCAGACAGAGGCTACTACTTTGGGGAGTCCTAACAGCCTTCAGAGACACTAGATTTTGGGGTGAATTTGATCATTATGAACTTGACAGAAAAGGGAGAGTCATGATCCTTCCCAGATTAATTTCCCCTCCCATGATGAGGATGAGTGGGCTTAACGAATTTGAATTAAAATGAGAAGTAATTTTACTTAAATATTGAAAGTAAAATTTTTCTATCTCTTCAAAATCTGTGAGTATATATGTGTGTCTGTGTGTGTACATATGCATGTGTGTATCTTAGTAACTCCCTTGTCTGATCATTTCCTACTAATAATTTTACTCAGTATCCTTTAATCCATGAACTAGCAAATATAAGTGTGAGAAGTCAAATGCTCTTCCTGGACCACAAGAAATATAAAATAACATAGCTAGCTTTTTTATAACAATGAGGCTAGCTTTTTTTTTTTTAAAGAACAGTTTTTTTGTTTTTTTTTGAAATACTTTATTTATTCATTTTCAAGCAGAGAGAGAGAGAGAGAGAGAGAGAGAGAGAGAGAGAGAGAGAGAGAGAGAGCACCAGGGCCACTACCTTGTGGGTCTGGCTTATGTGGGTCCTGGGGAATTGAACCTGGGGCCTTAGGCACTGGAGGCAAGTGCCTTAACCGCTGAGCCATCTCTCCAGCCCGAGGCTAGCTTTTTAATGAGGCAACGTTTACAATCAAATTCCACAGATACATCTGTGTATGAAAGTAGCGTCTTATTGCAAAATGGCTACTTTAGAAAGATCTGTTTTTTTTTTTCTGATGGGTAAAAATAATACATTGTCATGGTTTGAGTCAGGGGTTTTAAATAAAATTATGTGTTCTGAACTCTGAACACTTTGTCCCCAGCTGATGGCAATCTGGGAATTAGAACCTTGTTGGAGATGTGATGTTAGAGGTGGGCTTATGGGTGTTATATAGCCAGCTTCCCCTTGTCAGTATTTTGCACACACTCCTGCTGCTGTTGTCCTCTTGATGTTGGCCAGGAGGTGATACTCAGCCTCTGCTCATGCCATCATTTCCCCTGCCATCATGGAACTTCCCCTCCAGTCTGTAAGCCAAAATAAACCCTTTCCTCCACAAGCTACTGTTGGTTGGGTTCTTTCTGCAGCAATGAGAGAAAGCTGACTGCAACAGACATATAGCAAAGATTATCTTCTGAGCTGCTGGATTAAAAATTGTACCTCCTCTAGAAAGTTTGAGAGGATTACACTCAAAAGAGGATAATGTTAGATGCAGATCTCAGTGGTGGAATCAGACACTGAAGAATGGACGAACATATGTCTCAGAAGAGGCTTAACCTACACCAAGGGCTCTTCAATTGATATTTTGAAAGGAAAAGGCTTCCATTTGTGATACCAATAGTACTTCCAAGATTTATTTAACTTTATATTTGAAGATGTGAGTTATCATTTTTAAAGGTAAATATTGCATGGAGAGGGAGTAATGAAGTCAGTTATTTACTCTGCCTTAGAATAGTGACTATGTAACAATTGAATAGTTTCTTTGACAGAGTAAGTTGGTTCTGAACTCATCATTCTGGTTCACAGTCCTACCATAATCAAGGATACCCCTGCCTATAAATCTTCATGAATGTAGGATGCACATGGGAGAAAATTGGGGCTATAGTCACCTTTGGAAAAGATATCAGTAGGTAGAAAACTATTATCTATCTGTCTGTCTGTCTGTCTATCTATATATCTCTATTTATTATCTCTTTCTTTAACTCCCATAACACCTGATGTATGGTAGAAAAGGAACACCTAATTTGGAAAATGTATCCATACCCACATCTTAGTTTCTCCATGATCTGTTTTCACAGATAAGAACTTTGAAAATGAGTTCAGCTTTCTACAAAATTCACATGACAACAGCATATGTGAAGGGCTATAAAACAAATTAGAGATACCTGTATGCAAATGTCAGGCTGGTAGCAAATATTTGATCAAATTATTCTTATCATGTGTCTAGTGGCCATAGTGTTGAATTAATACATATGCTGATATACTTTCTGAAGTTGAGTCAATATTGTTACTAGCTTAGTTAAATTGTGATAAATTTAATAAGGTTCAACTTTTTAGTATATTTAGTTTAGAACTGAAGCAGATGCTGAGAAAACTATACTGATCACCTGGAGACATGACTCTGTGGTTAAGGTGTTTGCCTGCAAAACAGAAGGACCCGATTTTGATTCCCCAGTACCCACATAAAGCCACATGCACAAGGTGACACACATGTCTGGAGTTCGTTTGCATTGGCTGGAAGCTCTGGCATGCTCATTCTCTCTCTCTCTCTCTCTCTCTCTCTCTCTCTCACTCTCTCTCTTTCTCTCTTTTCTCTCTTCCACTCTCTCAAATAAATAAATGAAATATTAAAAAGATAGACTAGTTGCTGAATGTGTCTTACATACCATAAAGCACATTGCTGTTGTCTAAGATAGAATGAGTGATATCCTACAGAATGTAACTTCAGAATTTTAATAACCACAGCAATAGCCAGATAAACGATGCTAACAAAATGCTGATAATGAATCTTCTTACGTGTCATTTTCTATATATCCAAGGAGGTTAATATGTTTAGGGTTGAAAGTAAAAATTTGTCACATAAAGATCTATTCACAAAGATAAAATCCAATATGAATTCATCACTTTTCTGTTTCTATGTCTCCTATAATGGAGGAGACCCGCGTACTTCCAAATAGTGAATCCCATTATTGCTTAACTCTCCATGTATCTGTTTCCTGAGTAGAAATCTGTTTCCATTTAAATACCCTTTGGAGATTGGAATGCAAAGGAAAATTCTTCATGAGGAAAATTTGCGCTGAAAGCCAATTCAAAGCATGTTATAAAGACTCAATAAATTTTTTTGTATACATATATAAAGATGTTTTCAAACAAGACATGTGCCACTGAATATGTAATAGTACTAATTCAATATAAAATATATTTCCAAATATTTTCAATGATTTGTATGGAATTCATGATAAGAATGCATATTTTGATATAAATTGTCATCTACTAACTTCTTGAGCTCATTCAAAAGCTTTTGCCTTGGCCTTTCATGAAAGCCTAAAGGGGAAGAGATTTCTGTAAGTTTTCAGAATCCCAAACTATATAAAAAGAAACAAGGCTATGTTTTAAGGAATCAATATATTGGCTCTCTCTGTCTCTGTCTCTGTCTTTCTATCTTACCCCACATGTCTTAGTACACATACACCCGAGTCCACTGGACAATCCATTGTTCTTATACAATCTTAATCTTTAAACTCACATATAAAGCAAATGAATCACAAGCATTCTTCAGATACACTTTTCTTATACCCAAACATGAAAGTAAGGACATAAAACACATGCACAAAATAAAACTCAAAGGTGAAAATAACTGGTTTATTGTAAAAATATGTAAATATACAAATCAAACAAAAATGAAAAATACAAATGTTCACAAATAAAATTTAAAAGATAGACCTAAAATATTAAAACCGGTGGGGAAAATGGATAATTAACAAGTGGAGTGACATTTTTGTTCCCCAGTACAACATAGTGTTTTTTTTTATTAGAATCCTAGGTAACTTCTAAGTTACAATACAAAATAGAATTAAATAAATTGCATGTCACACTCTAAAATAGCATGGCTCTTTGTTAACCTGGGTACAGAAGTTCCTTTTATCAAAGATATAAACTTGCTGAGTTTTTTTTTTTTTAAATTACAGACATGGCTTTTCTTTCTGTCTAAATTACAAATGTGTGTCTCCATCTTCCTCAGATGCTCTGTGTTGGGCATCTTTTGGAAAATGAACAAAATCATGAAATTAAGTCCTCTTAGGATGAGATATACTACTTAAGGAATATAAGTTAGATCAAGGAGTTTCTAGGGGCACCCAACGGCATTTTGAATGAGCACAAAAATAAAAAGTGCAGAGAGAGCAGTCCAGTAAGAGAGCCTATTGAGAAGTCTGTTCCAGCTGCACCTAAAGCACCTGCCAAAACTGACACCCAAGGCTTATCTGGAGTCAACACTCCTCTATCCTGTGCAGAAAGGGTTAATGCTGATGGCAGTTATTTGACGTAACAAAATCATTAATAACTTTTAATTTTTGTGATCCAGGATTGACTCTATATCATTCTTTTATAGTCAAGAATTCACAAGGAAACATCTTTTCAATTGAGAATAATAACTCATAAAGAAATGATTCATTGTGGGTTTTAACTCTGATTAAGGATACTTAGATGTAGGAGATAATTTTAGAACTGCTTATTAACATTCATTCTTCTGGGATGAAGGCTTCTTCAAATTGTGAATTACATTTCAGAGGATATTCAGACTCATTTATATTTGTTTTCCTTTATGACTCAATAATCCACAGAGCTGAACACCAGGATTAACATAGTTTAGTTTCTAATTGTGTCCCTAGGAAATCAGTTAATACCAGGTGACTGCCTGTTATTTAGCAGTGGCTCTGGAAGTTCTGTGCACAGACGATTCCAGGGCAGCCCAGGAGTCAGGTTACCACAATCGAGGCAAGGCAATAGCTATGGGAACTGCAACAGACAGAGTTGCAAATTCCCAAATAACATACATGACATGGGAACAGCACCAACATAAAAGCATTACAGTATAAACACAATTTTTAAAACTGGACAAGACTTCTACTGGTCTGTAAAAATTGTACCAATGGTGGTTTAAATATGTGTGTGTGTGCCTGTATAATTGTGTGTTACCTAGTGCATAATCCCAAATACACACATATAGATAATTCATGTACATGTCAATATTCATGTACATGCATATAGTTAATTTGTATGTGCATATAAATGTGTGTGGAGATCAGACATCACACACACACACACACACACACACACACACACACACACACACACACACACGTATAGCAGGTATTGATGAACCTGCAAATACCATACCTAGTTCTCACCTTTCCAAATCTGAGAAACAGTAAAATTTGGCTTCAAACTAACAAAACTCAGCTTCATTGACAGTGACTTTTCGGAGGGGATTCATCTGAAACAAGGTTCTACCTGTACTTTTAAATAAATTATGGGACGTATTAATTCTTTTAGAACACTCATGCTAAAAGCAGCTCTTCAATCACTGCATCTAACCTTCCCTCTTCATCATGGAGAGGCGTGAACAAGTGAGGAGAAACCACTTTCCCAGCTTTCAAATTAGCAAGGTTGAGATTAAGAGACAGACTGCCAAACATCCTCCTCTGTAATCTTTTCACATTTCAAAAATCCTTTCAAACATTCTGCTGTTTTCTCACTCACCACATTAGCACCAATAGAAGTTTCCTTTCAAACTGAACCCGGTGTGGAGCCACCTGCCAACATGTTTTGTTTGCTTATGACTGCAAATTCTGGATGATCAGTATAAGGAGATACAGAAATGGAGTGAAAAATTTGGATCTCCCTGCAGAAAACTGAGAAGTCACTGCAGCAAAACAAAATTGAAATTCTTTTTCAAGTTTATGAATCTGCTATCCGTTACCTGAGATGAGGGCGAGGGTGGTGAAGGAGGAAACAACCTGCCCTTGGAGTCAGTTATGAGGAATGGCTTTAGTCTTACTTTGTCTGGCTGAAGTGATGGGTTGGAGAGAAATCAGCCAAAGAAGGAATTATCCACAGCGAAAATGAATTTAGACCACTATTCTTTTTCAATGGATGACTAAAAAGAATGGGAAAAAAAAAACTCTGCTGAGAAATGCACAGCATGGCCGTACACAGGGAAGACATCTTAAGGGGATTTTTATGTCCATTTTGGGCAAAGTGGCTCCATATGGTTGAGTTCTTATGAAGAGGTTCAGACAGAGGAATGAGGATGGAGGACGCTTCAAATGTGTCCTTACAAAGACCATGATGACAACCTCACTTCTAAACCTCAGTGCTGCCAAGAAGCAGAGCTGTGCAGTGACCTGGATTTATCCCTAGGAAGGGGCTTAGGCAGGACCTTTATTGTTTTCTTTCTAGGCCCCAGACTGGAGTAAAGAAGGGGAACTCTTCCTCCCAGGAGCAACCTGGGTTCTTGTTAACTCCTTTCATACATTTTTCAGGGATGAGTAGGAGAGGCCCTGCTTGTCACTGCTAGATCGCCTGGGACTTTTCTTCACTGGCATGGCTACCTGCAGCTGCTTCCAGAACCTGCCCTGGGGATACTTGGATTTCTCCCCTTTCCATTTAATGACTGTGAGCACCGTCTTAGCCCTCTTCAGCTCCTTCACCTTCGTGGCCTTCACAGCTTTGTACTGCACTAAAATAACGTTGATGTTGCCCCGAGAGGCCATATTTTCTAGGCCAGCCTTGAGCTCCAAGAGGGCTTGGGTTCCCTGGAGCACGTAGTTGGGGCTTAGGATAACCAGGAGACGTCTGCTTTTTTGAATGAAGCTCAAGGTCTCATCTGTGACAACTGGGAAAGAAAACACCATGGGGATTAGTGCTGATGAAGAACTATCCAAAAGCAAGGATCTTGAGGGCAAATAAGGAGCGTGGGATAGCAGCCTGAAAACTGAGGGTACAACACTTAACCAGCAACACTACCACCAGGAATCACTTATGTTCTAACCAACCATACTGTCCACTGAAGGACGCTCTGCTCAGAGAAATTTTTCAGAGTGAATATATATATATATATATATTTCACTCAAAAATAATTCAAGACATGAATTGTTTGAAGTATGAAGCCAAAATATGGTGTTAATTTACTGGGGTCTCAGTATTCAAACCATTACTTGTGCTCAAAGAGTAGACATATTGTTCTGAAATCAATTTCTTCAAATTAGCATTGTGGGCTATGATCACCAGCTATTAAGCCCTTCCCTCACCCCAATAATACCCATATATGAACTTTCTATTATGAAAACCATTAAAATGATATGTATATAGAATCAGAATCATAGATGTTCACTTTCTGCTAATAAATAAAGAGTAAGACTCTCCACTTTTTGAAAGTCCCTCACTGTTTTGACATACTTTCCTGACTCTAAATGAAATCTTTTTATCATTCTATTAGTAACTTCAAAACATTTAGTCTATCAGCTGGCTTGTGACACATGACGCATTCCCTCTCAGCTCCTCACTTCTTCCACTCCCTGGTGCCCTTGTCTCAGAAACTGTTAGCTGATGTGTCTGCTTTCACTAGCCAGCAAATGAAATGCTTTTCCAAAGTTAATATTTAAAAGAGTAGAAGAAAATTCAGAGAAAATGTATATGCAATATATTATTAATCTGCTCTGAAGATCTCTGGTTTATACCTGTCACTAAATTCTTGGGACTAATCTATCACCTCACCGAGGGTTCAATGAGGACTATGTAATTCCCTCACCTGGGGTCGAGATGGAATCGCTCATAATATGTGGAAACTATATCATGATTTGCTATATGCTCCCTAATCATCATTTTGATTCTTTATCTTTACAGATGCAAAAGTAATTAGGAAAGACTTTCGATAAAAACCTAGCCTGTGCAACCTGGAGGAGCATCCAGGAGTCGTGTCTGTCTGTGCCAAGCATTTCCACGGTACATGAGCATCTGTGAGCAAGGAAAGAGACCCAAAGGTAAAGCAGAAGGAGAAAGAGCAGCAGAAGGAATCCAAGAGGCTACAAGGCTGCCCATCAAAAGCAAGAGGCAAGAGTCATCATGCAAAGCTGCAGGTCTTCAAAGGGCTGTCAACCTCTATTGAAAGTCTTAGCCCGATTCATCTTTCTATCACTTTTCACACAGTAGGTAAGGATGATTTGATCATCTGTCTGAATAAATGAAAGTTCCAGAGAGTGATTTATACGATGGAATATAAATTTAAATGAGTTGAAATTTTCCTTTAACTATGTAAGCCATCATTACCTGACAAAATACTACTGAAGGGTGGGCTGGAGAGATGGCTCAGTGGTTAAGGCACTTGCCTGAAAAGCCTGACCAAGGAGCCTGGCTAGATTCCCCAGTACCCACATAAAGCCAGATGCAAAAAGTGGTACATATATCTGGAGTTTGTGTGTAGTGACTAGAGGCCCTGGCATGGCCATACTCTCTCTTTGTCTCTCTTTCTGTCTCTCTCTCTCTGCTTGAAAATAAATACATAAAATATTTAAAAATACTACTGAAGGAGATGTCATCGGTAACACACAAGCATGAGCATTACAAACTCACAATGAGAAGCACATCATGACTATTCTAAGTCTCAATCAGTCACAAACATTAATGAAACAAGACTTTCAAAGAATACTAGCATGACATACTCAAGGTCAGAGACAATACAATAATTTCAAAGGGAGGGATTTTAGCTGCAGGTTTCCTAATGCTATTTATGTGCTTGGTACTAGAAAGTCTCAAAGGAACCATTATTTTATGTGGAGTTATTTGGATGGGAAGAGACATACTTTTATTTTAAAATAGCAATGGAAGCTTTTCTTTTTTAAATGTACTAGCATTTATCGGCCTTTAAAATATTTAAACTAAATTCCGAATGTTCAAATTGACAAAGAGAAGAGACAAACCAACAAAAAAAGGGCAAATTAAGTACCAGTGGTGTGCTACAACATAAAGCCAAGGAAAAGAAAAGAAGCCAACGGCCAAAGAAGAAATGTTCTATTGTTAGCAAATAATATAAAGAAAAATTCTGTGAACTCTTTTCTTCAACCGAGTTTTAGTTAAACCGAGTAAACCTTATTTTTGCAAAGAACAACATTTTATACTCAAGGCTTGTTTAAAAAAACAGTGGAGCAAAGTAATGCAGATTTACTTACTACTTCTCAAAATATAATGTGAATAACCCTGATTTTTAAAGCTATGAGGCTTTAACAGAGCTCTAATTCACTTTTTTTTTTTTCTGAAATGGGACTTCTTAAAGATTAGTAGGGAAAATATTTTCCCACCATAACGTGCGATGAATCTTACAATGTGGTTTTATTTCTAGAGAGGCGTCTTACTTCAAGGTATTTGGATATTAAATATCACATAGGACACTATACATCTGTAATCATATATGATGTAAAACTAGTAACCCCTTTGCCTTTCAGAACAGCATCATTGGTACACTTCTGAAATACCTACTTCCCCCAGGCAGACTGTCTCGGTCAAAGATGCACAGCTTGTATCCAAATTCATTCTCCAAAACTCCACGGAGAGTCAATAATACAAATTCCTCTTCTTCGGCATTTCTTGCATAAGAAACATAAATGTCGTATTCTTTTCCATCTAGTAAGGAACAAGAATCCAACATAAAATAGGAAAGCTTGTCAACACTATTATTTTTCATAAATCTAACTTCTGACCATTAGACATTTTCGTTTCTTATATGAATGAGTGATATCAGATTCTAACATAATTTTCCACATGTGACAGTATCCACGAAAAATTAGCCATAGAAATTCAACTTTTGTTTAACATATCTTCTCCTCTCATCTCATGGAGAGAAAGTGTGAGTGGCAGGTCCTCATGTGAACTGACAGAACAAAGTTCAAGGGTGCTGGCAGCTAACACCAGCAGTTTGCACCCCACGTTCTAGAAAACCACATTAATCTGTTAGAACTCTTAAGTCAGCAAGACTGATTGAAACTGTCTAAATTATATCTGAAAAGAACTACAATTAAATTATATTTAGATTCAAGCCATCAATCTTTCCTAGATGTGCCTAACCCATGAGTCATTAAAAATACTGTGTACCTCTTCTAAAAGGTTACTAATTAGAATGTTTGCATCCACCTCAAAATCTGGATGCTTAAATGTTTCACTCAGATTGCCAGGAAAATTTTTTTCCAGGAGTAATTCACATTGGAAAGATTTTAATAGTACGAGCTGAAAAAAATATCATCTTAAGCGCTAATGTGGATATACATCTTTTGGAATACAGCTAAAAGGGACTTTCTGGTTCAGGAGGAGTTAGGTTTAACATTCCCATACAAACAGGCATTAGGGCGGTTCTAATGCTTCTTGTTTACAGATCATCCCTTGAGTACAGAGTTGTGGCAAATGCCTATAATCCCAGAACTCACCAGCTCTAGGTCAGCCTGGGATACACAATAGGACATTGTGTCACCAAACAAAGACAAAACAAGGCAAAACAAAGGAGTAGGTTCTGCTTTGTTCAGTAAAAGTGACAAGAATCACATGTATCCACTGACCATCTGAAAAGCAACTGGATGAGCCAAAATGCCCTATGAGTCTCCAACCCAATTTCAAATTTTCAACATTTTTATTACTGTAGGACTACAAGCTGTCTCATTACCTTTGGAATATGAATCTATGTTGAAATGTGACCATTTAAGAAGTTTTAAATTTCACATGCAGCTCACATACTTTCTAGATGGGTAGTATTAACTCAGAAGTAATCACCTATTGATCTGAGACAGGTGAAGAGTCCAATTTCAAAACACTTTTCATAGTAATATCTGCAGTAAAAGATCCCCTGATTCAACCCTCTAGTTGATCCAGGTTTTCTCAAGTAAATGTGTTTTCTAAAGATGATGGCGGAAGAGATTTAGATCAAGCTTCTATCACTTACCAAGAATCGTTTCATCTGTTCCAAAATGTGCCCGGTAAAAGAGGACCATCTCCAGCCAGTAAACATGGTAAATGATGATGAGAATTACCACCAGAAAGACGGTGACTCCAAAACCACATGCCAGTTCCACTGTGTATCTGGGAGGTATGACTAGGGTGAACAGAAAAAAGGAAAATTTCTACTGAGACCAGTGAGCCATGATCTTGCTAAAAGCTATATAAGTCCAGTAGATGAGTAAGGCATCTGACAAATGTGTGAACAAGCAGAAAAAATATAGTAGCATATAGTCATTATTTTAACAGTAGATGAATCTATTTATTTATTTTTTATCACACCTGGCATAGAAAGTGTTTTAAATTATTCAGTGATTTGAATTGACTCTAATTATATAGAAATTAAAATAAGATCTTTTACTTTTTGGAAAGGCTTTAGAAGGTTCTCAACCCAGGACCTTGTACATACTAGGAAAGTGCTCTACCAGTGAGCTACATCCCCACTTCAAAAAAAATCATTTAAATATTTTAATGGTTTTTGAGAGAGGACTTTGACATGATATATAATTCAAACTTATGATCCTCCTGCCTCAGTTTCCTGAGTGCTGAGTTTATAGGTACACACCACAATTCCAGGGTCAAAACTAGCTTTTAAAGTAGAATTACTTCCTGTGATTAGAACTTCTTGGAATGGATTCCCAAGAGTACTACATGGAAAAGTGTATTATTAGAAAAGCTAACTTGAATAAAAATCTTAATGTGTTTTCATTAGTCTTAATTTTATTAACTTTAATTAGTTTCATTAATTATTGCCCAATATCAATATAAGAGAAATTAATTCCATTCCTTGGTTTAAAAGTAGACTTCAGAATAACATTTTCATTGGGTTTAAATAGGGAGAGCCATCAGATAGATGCTGGGTGTGGTTCTGGAAGCATTTCTCATGTTCACATTTCTAAGATACAAAATACAAACACTGATTTGAACCATCTAAGATTGGATAGACTTACACATTTTAATATTGTAAACACCATAATGGGTTATATGGAACCATCAGAAATGAAGTGAGATAACTCTGAATTTACTAATACCTAGATATTAACTCAATATCTCTACAAACAAAGCCTATGATCACAATCAGATCATCAGTGAACTTCCCATTCATACACACTGTCCTTGCCTCAAGGACATCAGAAACACCTAAAACCATGTCTGTGCTCATGTTATTGCTTCTGGCTGAAGGATTTATTTCTCTAGCCTCATTTACATATGTCATCATTTTACAGAAGCTATCATGTAATGAAGATGTTTTTGTCACTTAAGCTATGCCTGTAGAAATCTCCAGTCTTTTTGTATAATGCCGACTCCATCAGTTTCATTGTACTGCAATTTGCTAACATTCTTATTCACTCCCTCTTTTTTCTAGCAAACTATGCTTTCCAGGTGTAAACTCTCTTTTTGTCCACCCCCTTCCAGGGTTCCTTGAATTTTAGCAAACATGTCTAGACTTCCTTTACACTCCCAGAGTATTTAAAAGAAGCCCAATACTATACCCACATAGTACCAAAGCAGACCCTTTACTTAGTTGTACATTGCCCTATAATAAAGCAGCTCAGGAGTCTGCAGAGGGAACAGAATATCTGCTGTCTAGGAAGAGGCGGTAAGTATCAGTTGGCTTGGTAATTACTTTTTTGACAACTACTATCTGTCAGGAGTTTTGGCAGATGCGATGGTGGAGCACAAGTAGTCTCTGCACTTTTGGGGTTAACAGGGAAGTTAAGATGTCTGTAAATAATTAAATGAGTTAATTTTAAAATGCTCATGGATCCTTTTGAAAAGGAGCAGCGTGACAGAGATGACTAAGGAATCAGCCTGGGGTAGGAGGGTTATATTAGGTAGCCAGGCGGGACAGATTCTCAACATGGCAGGTGCTGAGTGATGGCTGACAGTGTGGGGAAGACTCTCATTCAGAGCTAGAATCTTTATCAGTCAGTGGCTCCTTTCTTCCAAGGGCAGTGATCTGTTTATAACACTGTCAGAAAGTTCAATTATTGATCATATATTAATGGGGAAACACATCATTTAAAACAATTTTCCATCCTAAAGCAAAAAATGACAAGTAGTCTGGAGTTGAGTCTAAGTTTCTCTGTCAAGTGGAAAAGCATGGGTTTCAAGTTCATTAACCCAAACCCAGTATTTTTTTTCCTGCACAGGTAAAACTTGTGCTTAAGGAGTGGGGAAATAGCAGGTGTACTTTTGCACCAGTTCTAGCATGATGGTCCTTCAGGATAGGAAAATGCCAGAGGCTATGACAGTGTAGTTACTGAGAATTTACTAAGCTGTCATAAAGGTGATTGTGTCCTTGGTCTTTCTGAGTACGTTAGGTTAATGGAACATTGGGGGAATTCCCAACGCAATTTCCATTATTTGATCAGTTATTTTGGCTCTCTCTGGATGGACATTTTGCAATGGCTTGGGGGGAGTGGTTTTAGCTGTGCTTACCTCAAATGGATTATTTTAAATGTCAACAGACCAAACAATCAATTGTTCATGTAAATTTATCTCAGCCACATTCATGTTACCACTGTTTATTTTAGTTCTAAGGGGGCTTTTTCAATTTTGTTTCGTATCACGCCGTCACATGCATCATATTTACAAATTGTCTTTTCTAGAGCCATTTTGTTTTCAAGGAATCCTGAATGCTATTTAACTAATGGGAACCTAAAATAAATAATCTGTCAGGCTGATTTTCTAAGTGGATGTTATGTCACTCAGAGCTACCTTATAGTGAACGATGACCCTCAGCCTACGCTTCGTGTCTGTCATCTTGAACCACTGGCCATTTAGTGGAATGATTGCACATTGAGGCAATTTCAGACAAAAAGGTTTTCGGTCTGAATGGTGTGATGCAATCTGATCAAGTTGGACTCCTGAACTCCTTTTCTCCTGGATTTCACCACAGTCTAAGTTAGGATGTAGCCAAATGTAGTAGGTTGCTTATTGTTACTCCCCCTGAAACAGAGATTCCTTTTTCCTCAGAAGAAATGGGTTCCATACCCGAAGCATCCAGCTACCCGACCTTGGTTTAAAGAACTCAGCATCTCATCTTTCATTCTGCCCTGTGGTTTGGATTCCAAAATCAGACTTGTCTGCAAGTCCAGGTTATTTATCTTCACTACTGCACTTGGGGCTTCTTATCAACTGAGATCTCTGACCAAAACCACCTGGACTTTCTCCTGTTCCCTGCTACACAGCCTGTGGCTATTCTGTGCTACATTATGGGTAATTCTGGAAGTATGATAATAATCGTTTTCTTAAATTGTTAACAAAGGAATTATTTTATTTAAATGGTGTCAAGCAGAGTTAAGACTAAGACTGATTTTATTTACAGATCTGATTGTGTGTGTATACATATATGTATATATGTTAAAACTTCTGCACTTATTTTATTTATTTGTATTTATGAGAGAAAGAGGAAAGAGGAAGGGAGATGGAGAATGGTCATGTCAGGGCCTTTTGCCTCTGAAAATGAAAAGACAAATGTCCCACTTTATGATCTTGCTTTACGTGGGTACTGGGCAAGTGAACCCTGGCCAGAAAACTTTGCAACAAGTGTCTAACAACCAACATAACTCTCCAAGGACACCTCTGCATTTCAGACCTCACTTGTCCTTAAAGAAGTTACTGAATTAATATTCCCTTCACAATACTTAAAACAGCTGTTTTCACTGTTGGATGGCCGGTAACGAAACAACAGGAGAGTGTGATCTGTGAGGCAAATGGACTCAGTAAAGATTCAGCCCATGATACTATGTTTTCATTTTTTTTCCTTTTGCCTAAAGGTACTTTTTAGACTGTAGTACAGAAAGAGGAAGGTCAAAAGAAGACAGGTTGCCTTGGGAAGAGAAATTAAGAATTCAAGGCTATTCTGTTGGATTGAATTTAAAGGACAAAGAGCCAGAGAGAAGAGAATTGTATAGCAATGAACTCAAGATACCTGAATAGAATTTTCTTGCACACTAGAACATACTTAGGTTACACTTCATAGAGTCCATGATAAGCAGCTAGAAACCGAAAACTGTGAGCACATGAAAGGCTGGACTTAGGCTCAGAGTCAAGAAGCTGTGTGTAGCCCAAGATGCCTGAGGCTGTGGTTTAGGAAGGTTGTCTAATCTAGGTTTACATGAAATGGTATTTCTGACTAACACACATGAGCAAGATAAATCCAGAAGAAAACAAGGAAGAAAGAATGGAGGGAGGGAGGAAAGAAAGGAAGCAAAAGGAAAGGGAAGGAGGCAGGTAGGAGGGAAGGAATATCATGTTAGTATATCTGCTACCTGCTAGACTAAAACTCAACTCTCACAAAATCCAAACATTCCATAATATAACAGCAATGATGTCCATCATAAGATAAAATACTACATAGAAGGAAAACCACAAAGTGATCAATATTCAAAAATCATTAGCCATTAAATTATAACAGGAATAGACTGATGATATAATTATCATTTAAACATTTTAAATGCATATAAAAATGTATGTATTGAACCAAAAAAAGAACATTATAAAAAGCAAACAGGAAATATCAATAAAGACATTTCAGTGGAAAAGTAGAAATTCAAAAGTTGAAAACTGGATTGCTGAAATGAAAGCTGTGAAATCCATGCACCCAGAAAGAAATCACCAGAACCCATGAAAAAGGGAGTAAGGAAATGATGTAATTAAATTATGTAAATAAAATGAAAACTTAGCTGAATTAGGAAAACAATTTTGAAATCAATATACTAAAATTGTCATAAGACAAAGTGTAAAATCTGAAATGTTTTTTAAATAACTGAATTTATACGAAAATATTTTAAATAAAATAAAACACCAGGGAAGACAGTTAAATAAGCAGTTCTTTAAAAGAATAACCTGAGCCAAAAATAAATACTAATTTTACACACAGGCTTTGAGATAAAAGCAAAAGTGTCTAAATCATATCATAAGGCTAGTATAACTCTGCTATTGTTCAAAAGCTGTGCAAATAAAGAAAATTATAGGCCATTATTTCTCATGAACAATGATATGAACAAATTCCTTGACATGAGCAAAAGTCGACAGAATATTAGCAAATAAGCTCCAGCAATAAATAAAAAGTCAAAACATCTTAATAATGTGGGTACTTATTGCAAAAATGCAAAGGGAATGAACAATTCAAAATCAATCACTAACTCATCACATTGGCAGGTTAAAGAAATAAACCCTGGCAGCTCTCAATAGATGGGATTCAGAATTCAATAAATCTCTAAAATTGCAGCCAACAAAAATCAAAAACAGGGTTGTCACTCGTGCATAGAAACATCATGTACAGAAAACATGGGACTTACTGCATAAACCATGTTTAATGTATAAAAGTGAAACTCCTGCCATATACATTAGGGAATGTTGCCAACTCTTCAAACTTCATTGTACTAGGTGCACATCACACAAAGACATAAGTTAAGATATAAAGTTTGGAAAGGACGAAGTAAAGACCTACTTACTGACAAATGACAAGAATGTCCTAACAAAAATTAAGGGGAGAATTGCTCTCTAGTGAATTTGGAAAGATTGAAATATCAAGATCAAAAATATCATTTGCATTTCTATGTTTTAATAGACAATTATTGAAGGAAATTTTAAATATTTAGGGATAAGTTTGACAATATGTGCAAGAGTTGTACACTAAATTTTTTTTAATTTGCTGAAATTGATAAAAATGTAAATAAATGGAGACCAATAGCTTCTTTGCGTATTTGAAAATCTAATATTGAGTCTTTACTTTTCCCCCAATAGATTTATAAATTGAATATAATCAAATTCAAATTGCCAACAGACTTTGATATAGAAATTAATATGCTGACATCAAAACCTATCAGAAATAATATAAAGGTTCTAGAACAGTCAAATTACTGTACCAAAACAAAGAGGACACTTAGTATCAGATTCCATACCATAAATTAAAGCTATATTAATTAAGATAAAGTAAAACTGGATGAAAGATTGGCAAGTATGCATAAAAATTAGATTAGGAGTTCAGAAACAGATCACTCAGAGGCAATTCTTGCCAAGATTTTAAGTCAATTCAAGAGAAAAGGGAAATGGGAAAATATATTCAACACAAAGCCTGAAAAACTGTCTACATGGAGCATCTTGCCAAGCCAAATACAAAACTTCTATCTGGATCTTATGGCCTCAAGACAGTAATTTCAAATGGATAATAGGCCTAAATATGAAATAAAACTCTACAAACCTTTAAATTTATGATAATATCCACTGAAAGGTAGTGAAACAGTAATACAGAATTTAGAAAGAAAGAATTAATTAAAAAATCAGACCCCTAAGCTTACAACCTTAAAGCAGCCTTAATACTCACCCACCACGACTCAGGGAACTGAGGGGAAGAGGGGGTGGAAAGATTGTAAGAGCCGTGGTGGGGGAGACGGTCCAGAGGCATGGCTAGGAGAACCTGGCTGAATACTAGGCTATCCATGGTCCCCTGTCACAAGGACTGATCCAGACGACCCATGGAGGAGGTTATCCAGCGGATTGGGGAGAGGAGGGCAGCGGGGAATTGGGGATAACAACTTATTGTTTGCCCACTAAATATTGTAACTCATTATGGACAATAAAAAAAAAGAAATTGATTGAATGAACTTTCTGTAGTTTTAAAAATTCTGCTTATCAAAAGTGAATTCACAGCCTGGCGTGGTGGCGCACGCCTTTAATCCGAGCACTTGGGAGGCAGAGGTAGGAGGATTGCCTTGAGTTCAAGGCCAGCCTGAGACTACATAGTGAATTCCAGGTCAGCCTGGGCTAGAGTGAGACCCTACCTGGAAAAACAAACAAACAACAACAACAACAACAAAAGTGAATTCACAAACTGGTAGAAAATATTTATACATTTCATATATGCTAAAGGATGTACATTCTCTCTCTTTCCTTCTCTCTCTCTCTCTCTCTCTCTCTCTCTCTCTCTCTTCGCATAGCACATTATATTAAAAACAGATGACCCATTTGAAAATAGACTAAAGACATTAATGCTCACCTTACAGAAACAGCTATTACTTAATGATCGATCAGCTCATTAGAAAGTGTTCACCATCATTAGTGTCTGAAACGTGTTGCTGAATTGTGGTACCAGTACTCAGGTATTTACATGGCTAAAGCTTAACATTTGACAACTCCAAAATTGGCAAGAAAGTAAAATTATGAAGTTAATATGCATTGCGCCTGGCAGTGGAAAACAGTTCACATCTTTTGATGCAGGTTTGGCAGTATCTAATAAGATTAAAGTCACGTTTTCTAAGTCCCTACAAGTTTCCTATCACAAATCAAGTGAAGGGTCACATGTTTATATCATTTCTTTTGACTTTAGTATTTTGACTGAATGGATAAACTGGGCTATCCATCACAAGTGTTCCGTGGAATTCATCTCCTGTTTGTTTGTATGTATGTTGGAATCAGGGTCTCATGCAGCCCAGGCTTGTGTTGGATTCATGATCTCCTTATCTTGACTTCCCATGGGCTGGGATTGCAGTTCTGAGTGACGATTATCAGCTTTCTGTCATTTTGCTGGAGCATATCAGAAAGTTTTGTGAGTGAAAATGGGGGAGGACTCAAAGATGTAAAGTATGGCTGTAAACTCAGATCTCATGTGTGAACATCAGCATTCATTGACACAGTGCATTCACTTCCCCCTCACATCAAGATGCTTTCCAGGCGGCATCCAGAGCAGGGCTTTTATACCACAGAAGTTACTCAGGTGGCCTGGTGGGCAGACTTATGCTTTACTGACATATGCAACATTATTTTACTTGGTGTTTTGATTTGTGTCATCTATGCTTTTCCTCAATATACCTGCCTCAGAAGCAGAACCCCCAAAGTTACATTAAATCATTGCTGTATATACCTTTAAGAATTTCATACACTAATTATATCTATATTAAAACTGTCTGGAGTCAAATACATTTCACCCCAAACACTGAAGGCCTCCATATAAGATGTTATATACTAAAGATATTATTCAAGATTATCAAGGATTCTAATAGGTCTTGAAGTAAAATAATTTGATTTATTTTGTTTAGTTTAGACTATAATGTTATTTATTTGAATTTAATCATCTTTGTCAAATAATACTATGGAAATTTGGGAGAAGTAATAAGAGCTAACATTCATTGAATAGGTGACACCATGTATTTATAACACTATTTGGTCTGACCATTCCTGATGAGTTATTGGTATTATTCTGCCTGTTTTTAAGATTTATTGAGGCTCAGGGAATACTTGGGTCTTCTAAGGTCAGAGGTAGGCTGTATATAGAGCCTTTCTGATACTAGATTACAAATTATGCACCCTGGTACCATGACTCTCAGTAATATTCTTAGGAACTAACCATAAACCTGCACACGTCCTGTGCGCCAGGCTTACAGTGGCTTCTCAGGAGCAGAAGACATGTCATATTGAACAAATCCTCTAAGATTTATGAGCCACGTACATGTTAGATATGCTCCCTTCTCATATTGAATGAAATGTACAGATGCATTCTGTTTGTTCATCAGCTTAAAAAGGAAAAAACGGTTTTGGTCCCAGTGAAAAATGCAAAAATTATGAGCTTGCTTTTTATCATTTTTGATATAAATCCTATAAACTCTCAAACATGGAGCTCTGGGATGTTTCAGAATGACCAGGCTGGATGTTAGATATCGCTGTTACTTTTCTCCAAGCTAGTGAAAAATGTTTTGGAAGGAATTAATTGTTCTGGATTTTGTGTTAGTGGAGAGAACAAAGAGAATTTTAAACAGTCAGTTTCAGGAGCAATAGCTTACACAAGAAGGCTTTATAACTTTTATTTATTGCAGAGAAATAATAGTAACATTGACATAAAAATCATTTAACATCATTCTGAATAATATTTTAACTACTTTTCATTTTATCAATTATAAAATGGCACATTATACAGTTATTAAAATATTGACAGTGTTTAAATGATAATTTTAAAGTTATGATTTTCTGAGAATATTCTATGCCTTATTTTTGAACGCAAATAGATGGTTACTATTTATGTTTCATTGCTGTATATACTTTTAAGAATTTCGGTGGACACATAATTTTATTTTTGCTACTTATTCAGAAAAAAATTACAAAAAGATTAGGTCATGGGTTTGGTCATTTTGTGACTGAATTCTGCCTCCAGTGATTTCTAAATGCAGCTTTGTAAATCAGCATCAATATGGGGCTCTAGTAGCTTTATTATAATTTTGAGAACTTTGAAGAGTTTTCAAGTTTTGTGACAACATAGATATGAAATTGTGCTTCATTATTGTCATCGTGGATTTTGAGCAACACTTGGGACTAAGTTATTTCCCCTACCAGAAACTGTATTTCAGCATCTTCACATAGATGGAAACCTTCTCTTAAGATTTTTCATTGAACTCTGATTCATTACACTCGACGTGCTAGGTAGCAGAGCGGTTGCTTTCTCAATCTTTCTTCTATTCCTATTCACCACAGTGTTACAGTTCACAGATTCATCTGCTTGGTGCATCCATTACCTTTCTGTTTCACCTTGGCTGCTCGCTCAACTTCCCCTTTGGCGTTTCTAGCATGACAGACAAAGTTGTGCCTGAGATCCTCAGGGGTGACTTTCTTGATGCTCAAAATCTGAGTCTTTGTTTCATCTTCTGTTGTAGAATAACGTATACTAGACAGAGGGGCGAAAAACCAAAGCACTGGTAAAAATCAAGGGCAAGCCCTGTGTGTGAATAAGACAAACAATCAGTGTCACCAAGGGAGGGCAGGTGGAGGGCTCTTTCCTGTCTATACCACACTTATGCTAATGCAAGACATAGCCCAAAGCTGGATTCTTATTCTATCTGTCTTTAAAGCCAAATGTCACCGCATTGCCCAAGCTGCTGAGGCAGGATGCTTGCATCAGTTTGGAAAAAAAATCTGGGACCAGGCTTGTTTTAAACCTTGTTTTGTCAATGACTGCTATACACTTTTGGCAATGTAACTAATCTTCCCATGTCCAGTTTTCTGTTTGTCAAAGAAGAAAGTAGCAATGACAATACAGTGCATTATGTGAACCAATTTACAGGAAAATTTCTAAAAAGTGAATATGCATATGCTTTATAATTTTTGATAACTGTCATGCAAATTATTACTATAACCCACAGTAATCACTGTTGCACTTTAGTTACTCCAGATGCTTGGGTTCTGAACACGGGTAGAATATTTCTGTCAAAATATAAAAATCTCACAGTAAAATCCTAACATTCAAAGAGAAGAAACAGCTTAAAGGAAGAAACCTTTGAAAAATCAATGTATCCAAAATTCAATGAGTCAAAAATCAAGTCATTTGAGTCTAAGTTCAAGATTTAAAATCTTTTTGAAATACTTTGCTCAAAGGGGGATAAACATATCTCTCCTCTAGCTGACAGCTATCCAGGTTCTCCCTTGGGTTAAGGTTACTGACATTTATTTAAAAAAAAAAAAACTGGTTAAAGGATTTGTTGGTTTCTCCCAAGCTTCATTTCTGTGAACACTAGAAGTGTTTTAATCACAGCAAGGAAGAACAAGATGATCTTGTTATTATTCATTCCTTATTATGAATACAGAAAGCACAATGGTCAGAATTCCCGAAATGATGGGTGGCTTTCCCTTGGAGCTTCCAGCCATGCCTTTCATCAAGTCCTTCAACAAAACTCAATTCAGGAGATGGAGAGATGGCTCAGCAGTTAAGGCTCTTGTCAGCAAAGCCTAATGACTTGAGGTTCAATTCCCCAGTACCCACTTAAAGCAAGATCAGATGCCCAAAGTGGCACGTGCATCTTGAGTTCATTTACTGTAGCTGGAGGCTCCACCTTGCCTGTTCTCAGTGTATATTTCTCTCTGCTTGCAAATAAATAAAAACTTTTAAGAAAGCACAGTTCAGTGTCAAAGCTCTTAAGTCTTCCATTTCTTTCTTCACTTCTCTAAAGTCCAGGCCTCCATTACACATGGTATTCCTTTTACTAGGAATATTCTTTTTTGCTGTTGTTTGTTTTAATTTAATGTATTTACTTGTGTGTGGAGGGCGGAGGGAGGGGGGAACCGAGAAGCCAAGGTTTCTTGCTGCTCCAAAGAATGCCTGTCCAGCTTTAAGTCAGTGGCTGGGGAAATCCAACTTAGGCTTTTACAAGTAAGTACTTTTAAATGCTCAGCCATTTCCCCAGTCCCATGAGTAATCTTTGCATTTCTTAAGCTGCAAATTCTGTTTAAAAATAAATGAAACCCCATTAATTCCTACTGCATCACTCAGTTCTTCTCAGTTACATATTTATCACCAATAATCAATTGTTTGCTATGTCATTGGTTCTTCTAGAAAGACTGCTAATGAGAGCAAAAACATTTGATAATTTCTTTAAGAAGTCTGAACTTACTATTAGGAAAGAAATGAGTTTTAATTCTTGATCTTGCACATAGGTGATATAGTGAAGATCTGAAAACTATTTTGTCACACGACTGACAAGCTGCTAATTTCAATAGTTGCTGCAGTGAACCAATTCTCTTTGACAATTTAAACTTTTCTGTTAGAGAAATGTTTTCCTTCAAAGACCCAATACTCTTCTACTTTGTCAACTAGCTTAAAAATTGAGTTGATCTAAGAATAAAATGATCCGCATATTGAGCCACTCTAACAGCAAAATTTAAACAACAAAAAGATAGTGAGTTACTATTTTAGAAAATACTGATCAAGTATTTGAAAAGGAATATAGAAAACATATGCTTATTACAGTAGAAGAACTAAGCATAATTATCTGACGCACAAATGCACAGACCCTTATGCTAAGACTAGAAAGAGAACATAATTCACTTCAGGCAATCATTTCTCATGTCATAGCCTGATCATGCAGAAAGATATATGCATTCTGCCCATTTCTAAGTGAGTATCTTAACACATACAAATCTTGTGCTTTAAACAATATGGTTCATGCCCTGTAGACCAGCCATGAACAAGATACCCAGCAGTCATGAGGAAGTGAGCTTGATTGCAATTCCTGAAAACCTACTTTGCAGTAAAGTTATGCAAGACTGAAAGATCTTGCAAATTTTTATGAATGGCAGGCAAGAATGAGAATTATGTACAACAAGTAGTACAAATCAAATGGCCTTAGATTACAAAGTCTAATCACCCCTCCTGCCCACGGATACCTTTCATTAATAGTTATGTCAATGGTGATATCATCAGGCTTTTTTCCATCAATGGTCCACCAAACCTCATTGAGTGAATCCATGATAAAACTGAAATAGACTTTACAGGGGATGACTAGATCCTCTCCTAAAACAAACAAAAAGATCTGTTACGGATGACATGAACCCATATTACTGTCCATTCGTAATATTCACATGACTGTATTGGTCTAATTTTCTAGTGGCTACCAAAAAGGAACATATGATACTTCATTTCAATATTACACAAACAAAAGGACAGTAGGGAAAATTAGTCTAAAAAATTTAATCTAAAATGTTCACAATGATCACTTTCAATACAACCCAAGTATGCTCTGAAATAGCAATGTTTTTTATCATAAATACTCTGAATCCTTTTCATCCTAATTCTTCATGGACTGTTCATCTCTCCTGTTACTTCTCTCATAAGCAAAGGGCAGATTCTTCAGATCTTGGGTACTTGTCCAAGGAAGGTTGGATGCTATATCTCTAGAGAACTGGCCAAGGAATCCTCCTCTTGAAACACTATAGTTATCAGTACACACTAAAGACAGTTTAAAAATAACAATCCTAAACTATCCTAAAATGTTTCATGAGATTGGGGATATTTTCAAGCATGGAGAAAAGTGATGATTGCAGAGTCCATAAATATCCTTACTGCAAATTGTAGAGAAGTGATTGCACTGAGTATATATGTATTAGTGACCTCATTTATTCTGAAGTATGATGAAGAATATTTTAAATTCATGTTCTATGGAAGTAGAAGCTGAAATTTACACATGATAAAAGACACTTGTATGTCAAATTGTTAAATAACTAAGCATTTGATCTAGGCTGTACCCAATAGCTTGAGTAGCATAGTTCTCTTTAATGACCATTTTGCTGGACAGCCATTCAATGGACTGTTTAACTCTCAAAATGTACCCAGGTTCATAGCATAAATTGTAGCTTCACAGTCATTTGAACTAAGGTTTAACTGAATTAGGTGGTTATACATGAATTTCCATTCCTTCTGTGACTTTCTCATCCAGGATATTTCAGTAATATTTCAATATTTCAGTAAGGAAGATAAAATGAACATGGATTCAGGAGTGCTTCTGAAGCACATCAGGTAGACTTTTACTCAAGGCAGTGGGAAGAATGGTCATGTAGTATGAGAAGCCCACGTGTTCCATGGGAATATCAGTCTGTTCAGGCAGATCCTCTTAACCCCTTTCTCCATGTTTTTCAAGACAAATCATGTCTGCAACCTCTTAGAAATGTTTTCTTTTGGGTGACCCACCTATGTAAATCACTGTCATTATCGTAAGTCTACTTGCACCAAGTGTCCTTTGGTAGTTCTCATCAGGTCTGGAATAAACCGATAGAGGATACAATATGGAAAATGATGAAAGTCTCTATATCTTTCCACTGACTTTACTGTGGAAGGCTTTCAGTCCACAGAACATAGATTATCACTTACTTGGTCACTTCTTAAGCATTTCTTTCTAGAATGAAAAACTATGAAAACTAATAGAAGACCCAGAGGAGCACAGCAAATACTCAATGACATTCTCCATCCAGGTGTGCTTGGCTCAGCCAATGTATCCTGTGAGTCTCAACCAGCAATGAAGGTAGTAGAAGCCCAAAGGCTGCCTTATCCTCTTGATGCAGCCTTGGAAAACCAAAGCACTCTTCATTTTTTAAAAATATTTGGTATATTTACTTGCAAGCAGACAGAGGGCATGATGGACAGGTAAGGGCCTATTGCCACTACAAACAAACTCCAGATGTATGTGCCACTTTGTGCATCTGGCTTATGTGGGTACTGGGGAATCAAAACCAGGCCTTCAGGCTTTGCAAGCAAGTACCTTAAACAGCTGAGCAATCTCCCCAGCCCCAAAGACCTGTTCAAAATCAAATTTGCATCAAGCATAAATCATTAGCAGAGGAAGACCATGAGTAGAGGAAGGGACAGAAGCTGAGAGAACAACTGAAAAATCCCTGAGCCCATTTGTAGTTGAAGGAGCTGATGCACAAGAGCTTTGCATAAATTCACACGTTCCTTTACCATTGTCCTTTGTAATCTGATACTAACTTAAAATCACATAGTACTTCTTGTAATTAAGATAATTGAACTGAAATTCAGAGGCATATCTATAATTACCTGGTTCTTTCTCATAGACAACCCGATCATTGGGTGAGTAGATCTGAGGAGGTAATGCATCCTTGGGAGAGCCTATGATAGAAAAATGTAAAAGGGAGATGTTAAATCATGTAGCCTTAGGCCAGGCCATCCAGTGAAACATTTTAATACTCCTATTTAGTTTGTCAGTCCAGAAGGCCTGTCTTAAATATATTTTATTTATTCACTGAAATTAATACATAATAGGAAATATAAATATTTGGTTTCTCTTATTGATTCCTGACACAGAGCTCCTAAAACCTTTTTAATTTCCCGAGTATTACAGAAAAACAAGCATTATTTTGGTCTTAGTCTCCAGTTATAAAAGCTTCTAAGAGCCTTGAAATCTCTAGAGTAAGGGGTATCTTATTGTATGCTAATAAAATGAGCAGTTCTTATAGGTGCTCAGATTACTTTGGCATAGAGGGTGATAGAAAAAAAAATGATGAATGCATAATCCCTATGCCAAGACAGACAGTGGGGGCTGCATAACTAAGCACAGAAGCCCCTACACGAGGGATACTTTGAGACCCTGTCTTATGTAATACTTCATCTTACTGATTATTTGCATGTTATAATAAATGTGTAAACTTAAGCAGAGTAATTTCCTGAGCCATTATAGTAAACTATAGAACCAGAGCAGGAAGTTATGGGAATCCTCATTTTGTAAATGAATGGGACAGGAATGTCCATAACAAAGGAACTCTGCTTTTAACTGGCTTCTGAATCTTGTAGGATTGAGCCATTATACTCTGTGGGGTATGTATTACCTCCAGGTAGTTAGTATTAAAAATAATTAAGTAGTAGGAAACACAGATGGAGTCTACAGAGAATTGGAGAATTGTTTGATATGGAAAATTCACATATTTGGTGACAGAAATGTGTGAGCACAGAAAAACAGATTTTTCCTTTGCAAAGAAACAAACAAAACATAGTAAATTGCCTGCCTGTTTCAGGCAGGAGAGATTACTATCAGTGATTTCTTCTTTTTATTTTTTTTTTTATTATTACTTTTTAAACATAGGCTCTCACTCTAGCAGAGGCTGACCTGGAACTCACAGCAATCCTCCTAATTTAGCCTCAATTGCTAGGATTAACCATGTCTGGCTCAACAAGTGTTTTTGATGTCCAAAGCTCATGAGGCATAAATGTCTCATGCCATATTAAAATAAACTGTTTTCATGTGTAAATTATTCCTTTTCTATGTATTCTTGCTTTAGATTCCAATTTAATTTTAGACCCAAAATATGATTCAATGGTCTAATTTTTTAAATTTATACTCTGTGCTTATTAGTAATGATGATGATGAAAGAATTTCTCCTCAAAATGCTCAGACTGTCTAGTATGGAACAAGGGTAAGTAAATGTAAGTCACTATGTGGACACTTGGAAATTTAAACTACCACCATTAGGATAGTGCATATATCTGCCTGATGGATGCTGGATTATTGGTTGGATATTCATTCATGAGACTGTTGGTCTTCAAAGTAGTCTATACTACAGCTGAAATATGTAGCACTGAGAGTGTAGGCTTCAAAGATTCCTGACCAGATTCTAATCAAAGCTTTTCCATAAGATAGCCATATGAACCAGGTGTGCCCGACACTGACAAGGGGAAGCTGGCTATAACACCCATAAACCAGTCCCCAACAACAGAGCTCCAACAAAGTTCCCATACCAAATTGCCACCAGCTGGGGATCGAGCATTCAGAACACATTCATTTGTGGGGAAACCTGGATCAAAAACCACCATTATTCATCCTCATGGCTCCATTGGGCCTCCATGCAGGTAATCCAACCAGTCTTCTTCACACTGCCCATGGCCATTTAAAAACAATAATAACAAATAAACAAAAAACATGATGCAAATCCAATGACCCTGTCTTCCTGAATTTGTTATACTACATAGTACCAGGTGGGCTACCAACTTGTCGATCCAGGGGGGAAATAAAGCCATCTTTGAAGAGCAGGAAACCTTTAGCATTCAGACCCCCTACTTCAAAAGAGTCGACATTCTTCCTGCTGTCCCAATGCAGATCAGCTGGCCCAAACTCAATAGTCATAATCTCTCAAACAATTGCAGCTGAACAGGGAGCAGTTTCGGCTCAAATATTTCTTTCTTTTTTTTCTTTTTTTCTGTGCCATCTCCATCTGATCAAACCAGACCACTTTTACACAATGCAACCCTGTCCAAGTTTTCAGGACATAGACAGACAGAATGCAGTAAGCCCCTCACACAAAGTGCTTCTAGACCACTCCTGACAAACAATGTTCTTTCTCACCATCATAAACCAATCCTCACAGTCCATATTTCTTACTGCATTCAGGTCTTTCCAATTCTGACCAGAATCAATCAAGCTGTACTCACAGCACTGCAAGGTGCCTCTTAGGTCAAGGCTCCAAATCCCTCCACAGTCCTCCTGCAAATCAGTTCCAAAAGGCCAAAGCCACAGAATCTGGGTTCTAGCAGCAACAACCCCACTCTTGGTACCATTTTAACTGCTGCAGTTAGCTTTCTCATTGCTAGTACAAAGAGTCCAACAAAAAGCCACTTGATAGGAGGAAAGGATTTAGTTAGGCTTACAGACTCAAGGGGAAGCACCACAATGGCAAGGAAAACAATGGCATGAGCAGAGACTGGACATCATCTCTTGGCCAACCTCAAATGGACAACAGCAACATGAAAGTGTACCAAACACTGTCAAAGGGAAGGTGGCTATAATACCCATGATCCCACCCCCTCCAACACTACAACTCCAACAAGGTTCCAATTCCACAAGGGCCATCAGCTGGGGCTCAAACATTCAGAATACCTAAGTTTATGGGGAACATCTAAACCAAATCACCACAATTAGCAAGCCCAGAAATCCTCCTGTTTATGCCCCACTTAGTGGTAGTATTACAAGCGTGGATGACTATGCTTGGCTTTTTATATAGATGCTGAGCATCTAACTCAGGTTCTCATGTTTATGCAGCAAGTGCTCTTACTCACTGAGCCTTTTTCTTAGCGTCTTATTGAACATAGTGGATTGATTCTCATGTTCTTTCTCTCACTCTCTCTCTCTTTCTCTCCCTCTCCCTCTCTATTTTGCTATTCAACCCAAGCTAGTCTTGAACTCATTAAGTAGCACAGGATGACTTCAAACTCCAGAGCCTTCTGTCAGAACCTACCAAGTGCTAGGAATAGAGGCATGCATCTCCATAGCTGACTAAAACACTTTCTGACAATGATGTTAGCACTGTAGATTAAATATATGAAGCTTGCCTAAAGCTACATTAACAAGTGTGAATATAAATTCTAATATTCTGATTTTTTTGTTAATCTTATTTCCAGAATGCAGACTAGAAGGCTGTAACCTCAAAGTCATGTGACTAATTAACAAAAGTGATATATATATATAATTTGAGCAGCAATCCATCTGTTACTCTTTATTTTTTTAAATGCTTTAATTCATTCATTTACATATTCATTGGTCAACCAGTAGTCATCAAATGCTTACTATATACAAGGAACTGCCCCAGGCCTTGAAGACAGTGCAGCGAACAAAACAATAAGTATCTTTTTTAATAGGGTTTACATACTTGTATGTAATTATCCATTAGGAACCCAAACAAAATTATGTCCTATGCATTCTGTTTATGTGAATGGGAAACCGTGCTTACCTACCACCTTTACAGTCACAGTCCTGGTGAGATTAAACAGGCGTCCATTTTCTGGGTATGTAACCACACATGTGTAATTTCCATTATTCGAAACCAAGGGAATGAAAAAGCTCAAGTTTATGCCCTCAGGTAGCACATTATGAAAATTCTTTATTTCTGTGCAATCCTAGAAAAACATGAGTTATTATTTAGATGTACAAATAACAAATAAAACATATCCAGTAACATGCATTTACATCCAATCATCCACACACATTGATGCGGCACATTTCACAAAACTATCTTGATCAAGCATCTGGATAATGCAAACATCTGTGAAATAAGTGTCATTAATTTTCATCAAAAGAGAAGATAAAATTTTAATCTAAGCCATGACTTCAAAATCATAGGATTCCTGTTTTAGGATGCAGAATTCAAATTCTTAAAATCCATCTAGCCAAGTTTAAGTTTGCAACACTGACTAAGAAAATTCTGCTACTCTGTCTTAGAAAACAATAATTTTTCATTTTTCTACAGTTCTTTGCTGATTATATCAAGTCCGAAATCTGAGCATTTTGTCTGGTAAGCCTGACTTCCAATATTGATGTCTGATTTTGGTATTGTAGGTCTCCTATTGAAGTGTGTTTTTCTTTTCTCCACTTTCACAATGAAGTATTACAGACCACTTATACTCTTAAAAAAACATTTTTATGGTATTTATCAAAACTCAGTAATTTATTTCTCTTAACTCATATTTTCATATATTAATAAAATTGATATTGAAGACTTGAGATTGGACTATCTCACACAAAATACTGCTTTAAATCTCTCATTCTCATGAATCGGCTATGTTACTTTATTTAACAAAAATATCCAATATCATATGATGAGAATTCACTTGAAACATTTACTTCTCAAAATGTTTTTAGTGTTTGATAGCAATAATTTGTGAATGATAAAAGGATCAAACTATCTCTAAGGCCTTTAGATCTTTAAAGTCTGGAAACCTGCTACCTTGTATGGTCGATTTCCCATATTTCCTATATTTCATTACAAGAATCTTAAATTCTGGTAAAATGAAGATTTCCTTATTGGACTGTGTATTTTGAAAGGTAACAGTTACCCTCAGAGGTATATTTTGTAACTGTTCGTCACAGGAAATGCCCTCTTGCTTCACGAAGATCAAGAGGAACTGATTTTGGCTCAAGTAATATTTTCTCAGCACAATTTCCTCTGAACAAGCAGTGCTGGTGGCCACCTGCCACGTCAGCAACCCAAAGGTTATCTCAGAAGAGGAAGCCACAAAGGCAAAAACTCTGGCAATGAATCTATGTCAGATTTGCTCTCGACAGATTTTCGAATGTCTCTCAAACTCTTGATTTTGTGACTCCTTTCATTTCAACGATTCGAAGATATTTTCCCTCATTTGTTAGCTTTGCCATTCTTAAATCCTTGTGAAGTAGAAGGATCAACTGAATATGCTCTCATTTATAGAGAAAGGATAAGAGATAAGAGACATCCTAGACAGCATACTACAGAGCAGAAACTGTTTTCCAGACAGCGGAATCCAAGTCTCCCATGAACTTCTTAACAATGCACTCCTCTCCTCATTCAGGAGCTGTTGCTGTAAAACTTACACTGCATTTAACACGTGCTCTGTTAGCTCATCTGAGTATCATCCCAAATGTGCAAGGTTGGCAATGCTCTAACCCTCATTTAGAGATGAGGAAAAGTCAGTGTTGAAAGAATACAATACAGCAGTGATGAAGCAACAGGCGTAACATAGTTTTTTCTAGGCAGTCAGTCGTGGATAGAAGCTCAAAGAGGGAACAAGAAGACACCACTCTGCTCATGTTGGCAAAAATCAAAACTTGGCATCTGATCCCATCTCACCCAGGATGACTGCAAGTTCTTAGCAACTTCTCAGCAACAGCATCCCTACTTCTTCCCCAATCTAAGCATACCTGGGTGGGCTTGCCCCTCTGGGTCAGCCACCTGAGTCCATGAACCAATTATTTCTCTCTTACACACCTGTGTCTGAAAACAAGGTTCACCCTAATTGGATTTCGGATCCACATAGAGCCTGATCACATGGGCAAGGACAACCCCTCCCTTTTTTTTTCTCCTTCCTGTGATTTGGCCATAAATCCAGTGTGTATGTCTGTCTTTCTCCTTCCCAGCCTAACTGGATGGGGGGAGTGCTTCTTGTGGCCTGGGTATCTCTGCCTGCTTGCCTACTACATGTATTGCTTGGGGAGGCTTACTCACGTTGTTATGATTTTTCTTTGATCTCTTAGTCCTTCACTATTTCCTAATCTGTCCTGATCTTTTACGTGAAGGGGATCTTTTGGTTGCTGTACATTGCCTTCCATGGTGAGTCTGTGTGCATCCTCCATAGCCTCTGACCCCTGGGAATTTCTTTGTGATGGAGATACTTCAACCAGGCCAGGAGGACAAGTCTCTGGCTTGAGTCTTTCAGCTAGCATCCCCCTTGGATCATAATTTCACCCTAAATAAATGTAATAATTCACAATTCACCTGTCTCATAGTCCATTTTTCCAATTCTTTCTTAATATGGACAAGGACCTAACATTTGGGATTCACAGACCTGAGGAAACGCTACCTTGTGCCCCAAATCCTGCATTAGTAGTACCAGGTGGGAATTTTAATCTCTGTCTGTTTTAAGTAGGAAGCTATGTCTATTTGTTCCAAAGCCTTTGTTTTGACTCCCCGCTGGCACTATCCTCATCTGAGGCAGTTAGCTTCTGCCATGTGTGCAGCCAGCTCCAATGTTGATAGCATGAAGTCACTTCCTGCCACTAGAGCTGACCTGGAAAAGCACATTCTTCTGAAAGACATATTGGGTATTATTAATAAATTTGTCAAAATCATTTTTAAAAAATTTATTAAAATCTTCATCAAAGCTGGTAGGGTGGGCTGGAGAGATGGCTCAGCGGTTAAGGCACTTGCCTCCAGTGCCTAAGGCCCCAGGTTCAATTCCCCAGGACCCATATAAGCCAGACCCACAAGGTGGTGGCCCTGGTGCTCGCTTTCTCTCTCTCTGTCTCTGTCTCTCTCTCTCTGTCTCTGTGTGTATCTATCTGCTTGAAAAATGAATAAATAATATATTAAAAAAACTGGTAGGGTTACAGATTCTATGAATGAAAGGGAAGGAAATATTTTACATGCTAAATGAGTGTGTATATATATGCACAGTGTGGTACTTCAGTACATTGCCAAATTATACATGTGAAGAAATTTCAACCTGTGGTATCTCATAGATACACAGTTCAAACTCTAGACCCTTCAGAGCATGTTCCTAAAATGCAGATTATTTGTGTGTATGTGTTTATATGAATGTTCATGTTGGTGTCTGTGTGCATGTGAGAATCAGATAATTGGACATCTTTGAGTGTTGATCCTCAGGTACACTGCCCATATAGTTTTGAGACAGGGTCTCTCACTGGTCTGGAGCTCACCAGTTAGGCTAGACTGGCTGTCAGTGAAAATCAGGCATCCTTTGTCTCTGCCTCCCCAGAGCTAGGATACAGCTGCATGTTATCACACCCACCATTTGTAGGTTGGTTCTGGGAATTCGACTGAGGTCCTCATGCTTGGAATATAAGCACTTTCCTGACTGAACTTCTCCTCCAACCCACACAGATTATTTTTAAAGATCATAAACTAATCTTCAAATGAAATTTTATAATACTCCCAGATATGGATATGATCAGAGACGTAGGTACAAAAAGAAGAGTAAATATGTTTTTAAAACAATTAAGTTAGCACTCAATGAATTTCTACCATTATACAAACACTTGTCTGCTTAGGAAACAGTCCTATCTGACCAGTAGTTCCTCATTCTGAATTCAAAAGAGAGAAGTCAAATCAAAAAGCAAATTTTCAACCACACAATGTCCGCTGTGATAACAAACCACAACAGGTAAGGAAAGAACAGTCCAAGAAATGATTTTGCTCTCCTTGTGAGAAGGTGAAGGGTGTGAATAGGGGAATGCCACGATGAAGCATATACAAGTGTTTTCATGCAACACACCTACAACACCTAGGAACTGTAAAAAGGCACAGCAATGGGAAGGACATGGTTTCTAAAGCACAGCTCTGCTGTCCATTGACAGATTGTTAGAAACACAATAGAAGGCATATGGGAAAGAATGAGATATAAAGTATATGCAAAAGTAAACATTTAGAAAAAAAACTTATAGGAGAGGAAAGATTTGAGTTGCATTTTAAAGGAGAAGTACAATACTGATAGCTATTGGGGAGATGATAAGGTCTGGAAGAGATACAATCTGAGCCCAGGAGAGAGTAGAGCGTTTTCCTGCTCTCATTCTGTTTTTCCTGTGTGTACCCATTTAAATCAGTTAATTATAATAATCATGTTTTCTCCTCCTCCTTTAGAGAATTAACTTCTCTTGATGCCAGTGAGAGGTGGATGAATTCTACCCCTGCATGACCTGCAACTTCACCAATATTTGACAAATGCAACTCAATGTATTTGTGTTGCATCACACACACACACACACACACACACACACACACACACACACACACACACATATATATATATATATATAATGAAAGAAGCAAACATACAAGACATATCCTCGAGAGGTGCTTAAGTATGTAGTATTTGCAAGTATATGGAATATTAGACATGGGGTAAGTGTTGTAGAATGTATAAGGAAAGCAGAAATAAGAATACCAAGTATAAGTAAGACACAAGGCCGTAACAGTTAGTGAAAGCTACTGAAGCTTTAACATCAAAAACAACCTTGGTGTAAGAAAAGATTGTTGTGAAACCACTGAAGATTCCATAAACCTGGCATTTCCAGTAAAGTCTTTTAATGCTTATAAATATTTACAAAGTCCCTCTGGAGTGCCAAGCAGTGTCAGGAGTTGTGCACATAATAGCCACTGAACGTGAAATGGCATACTCTTTAATGAATTCAGACTGCCCAGTCTAATTCATTCAATTATTTAATCAATTCTCAAGTGCAATATATAGATATTGGCTCAGTTTTGTACAGTGTACTTGATCCTGGGGGGGGGGGGAGGATGAAATGGACAAAGAAAGCTCAGTACATAGTACAGAAGACACAATCACTACAGTGGCAAAAATAAGATATGAATCAAGTTCCCAAGTACAGAGTAAATGATTAATTTACCACGTTCCATGGATTCACAGATATTCATTTAAATTTGCTTTTCAATTTAAATGATGAACCTTTGGTCCTAAGAAGCCCTAAAACTACATATAAAATGTTATGTGTGAACACATGTAGAATTATCGGCATGCAGCTCTGAAAGAAAATACAATACACACTAACCATAGTGAAGGTTTAAAATCACTCTATAGGCAGTGTAGGGGAAGGCAAGTCATAAAGATCCAATGTAACTAATTGAAGCAAGCTACTCAAAAACAAAGCCTATGACCCAGAGCTGAAGTTTCTTCCCCAAAATGCAGGCTTTGTCAATAAGAAACCAGGGACTGGCAAGTTTTCAGAAATGTTCTCTACTATGGACACTTTCTTACAAAAAAATAATAAAAAGCAAAATTGAAACACTTTCTAAGAAATATTCACAATATTCTGACCAATTTTGATCAATTTCATATTAAATATTAGAAGTGGGGGCATTATATTAATGCTAATTCATAACAGATACATGGAAACTAAAAAGACTATTAGGAGGGGAATCCTGGCTGGGGTTAGTAGGTCACTGGGGGCTTATATTTCAAGGGTACCTTTTCCTGTCTCCTGGATGTGCTTGTTCTCTCTCTCTCTCTCTCTCTCTCTCTCTCTCTCTCTCTCTCTCTCTCTCTCTCTCTCTCTCTCTGTCTCTGTCTCTCCTATAGTGACAGCCATTCTGATAAATGGCAGGAAGGCTGACTGGAGTTAAAAAATAACATAAAATAGGTAAAACAAGGAAACCTACTTCATAAGGATGTTGAGAGATAGAGGATTTGGAACAATTCCTGTGCACAGTAACTGCTAAATGTTTGCCTCTCTGAGCCTCCATTTCATAACTATTAAAATATAACATATACCTTTCAGAGTTTTGGTGTGTGTTGAAATAACCTACAAAGGACTTGGCATACTGCTTGTTACATTAGTTTCCTCTCCTTTCTTTCAATTCAGTGACCTAAAAACTTCCATTTCAGTAAATTTGTAAAAAGCAAATTTACTGAAATGGATTATAATTAATGCAACACATAGATTTGGTCCAAATACTCCAAGGAACTATTTCTACAATGTCAGAGTAGGAAGTGCAGCAGGAGAGAAATTATGAGGAAGGTGGATGACTGGAGTGTTGAAGACCAACAGCAATGCCAGGAATCCTACAGAGCACCGGAAGTGTGCAAACCCCAGACCTTGACTTTGTTCTCAGGATGGCACAGTTCTTGGACTTCACAGTGCCAGGCAATGAGACAAAACCAGAAACAGAAATAAATGACAGGACAACACACATTAGCAGAAACCTTTTCATACACCAGGGATGCAAAAGATGGCTGAGCTCTGGTTATGTTTTTTAGTCCGAGTACACTTTGGGGAATTAGCATCCTCCATGGTTTTACAGAAGTAAACATGTTTTCCACTCAGGCTCTTCTCTGATTTCATGCATCCATTCACCTCATGAAGAGACTCTAGTGTGCACTGAAGGCTTCCCCTATCTTACAGGTCACACAGCTCTGCCTCCGGCTGTGAGTTGTAAGCTTCAGTCCTCTCCCTTCACATGCAACCACTCCTGACTAGTCACACTTACCTGTCACCATGATGTCTCAGACCCCTCTAATTTCTTGTGATATTTATGAAGTCCAACACTTAATCCTAGCTTCTCCTCCCCTATTTAGTATTTTGATTAATAGCATCACCATATACACAGACTGGAAATGCAAAAATCGGGAAATCATTGGATATGACATATCTCTCGCCTTCACAAAAAAACCAGTGTCATAGGACAAGCTCTTCTTATCAAAACTAGCGACAATTCTTCTCTGCCACTGTGGCGGAACTTGAAATTCCACTTTTTGGATAAGGGTGGTTTAATGGTTAAGTTTTGTTGTCAACTTGATCTTTCAAGTAATCTTAGGTGGCTCTTTGAGGATGTTTACAGGAAGGCAGCCTCTCAGTAGGGGCAGGATGTAAGGAAGCCCAAAGAAGCTAGAAGTAAACATCCTTTCCTATGTGGGCCATGAATGAAGGAAATTCCAGAGACTCAGGAAGCCAATAAGTTTGGGATAGAATTGCAAGACACCACCCTAGGCCTATATAAAGGTGAAAGAATTCTCTCCTTGCCCCCCTGCCTGTTTGCTGTTCTATGTGTGTGGTGTAGGTGGTCAGTTTTTCTCTTTGCTCAGACCTGTGAAAGAGGGCCAGCCTCTTTCACTGTTACGGAACTTCCCTTCAATCTGTAGTTTCAATAAATACTTTCCTCCCCCAAGTTGTGCTTAGTTTGAAGATTCATACCAGCAGTGTGTTGCTGACTGCGACAGGTGGGATTTCTTATACGTGTGCATGCTGAATTATGTGCCCTGTGATATTTCACTGATTGGAGCACACATCCCATATCCCTCACCCTTTTCCCTCATCACAAGCCTTTTGCTTGAGCCAGCTGCTCAACATCTAGTCTAAGTTGAAGCAAGCATGAATCAATGACTATGAAAATAAGTACACTAAAAGTGACATTTGAATAGTTTTGGGGTTGGAGAGATGACTCAGGAGTTAAGAGCACTTTCTGGGCAAGCATGAGGGCTGGAGGAAGTTTCAGAGACTGCTTGAGGCATGGCCTTGTGTGTCTGTGTCCAAGGTCTCACAGGGAAGTAGAGACCTGAGTATCTGTAGAGCTTGTGAAAACAACAGCGACAACAACAAAAGTAAAACATAAGCTCCATGAGTAAGAGACTTGAACTCAATTAAGAAAGGACAGAGAACCATGTCACACACATATTACACACACAAACACACACAGAGGCATAAATAAATATCTAAAGAAGAATGTATGGGAAAAATAATGAAATCTAGAATGAATGAACAGGAACAATTCATGAAGCAAGTAGAATCTGATCTAATCTAAAGAAATAAAGAATTCAAGCAAATGTAATTCATGAGAACAAATGGAAAGGGGAAAACGATAGGATGAATGTGGCAATGTAACTGAGAAGCAGATAGGGCTAAAGGACAAGTGAGCACATTGTAACTAGAAGCTAACTTATTGCTATAAGCTTGTTAACTTCATCTCCATCTCCTTTTCAAAATGTCTGGGGACCTGAATTATACACGCATGTGCAGGTATAAGAGCAGTTGCACGTCCACATTTACATAACTCACTGATATCATCAGACATCAGTGTGCAGAATATCCTGGTTTTCCCACAACTTCTTTTATTGTTCATTTGAAAGAAAGTGAACTCAACTAAGGTTCATACACTGCAATTTGTTGTGATTTCTTAAATTTCTCTTTCTCCCTCCTATCTTTTATGATTCCTTCTCTTCTTTCCCCAATAACTCCCCCGTCTCTTTCCTTTTCCCCATTCCTCCTTCTTTTTTTCTCTCTCCCCATTCCCTTCTTTTATCTTCATTTATCATGGTTACTTTTATTATATATTAAAATGTAAACAAAACTGGTAAGATCATATGTGTAGGAGTTAATTGATGATTTCAAAGCAAACATCTTTGTAAGCACCAGTGAGGCTCTGGAATACACCCTTAGAAAGCAGGAACAGAATGGTGCAGGTCTTCACTGTCAATCACAATACCTTTGTTATTTCCCATCCAGGTAGTCACCATTTCATCACTTACACTTTCCAATAAAACCATTCACTTTCAGGTATACTTTTATCATATATACATGGTATATACATACATATACACAGATATTTACATAGATATATACCTATATATTCATTCTTAAATGTGTGGTTCTATACACTTTTAAAATGTTCTCCAGGTTTCTTTTAACTTATGCATTCTCATTCTGTACTTCTCTTTCTGTTTGCTTATTTTTAAATCAGTAGAACCCAGGTCATATGCAATATATAATTTGACACAGTTTGAACTCTGCTGATCACAAGTTTATGTTGCAATCCACATATACCTATGTTCTTTATATATCCAATGGAAAACAGTAGTATCCAAAGGCCTGATCAGACTTAGTTTGAATCCATTTGTCAAAACTATGGATAATACAATGTTCTAATTGCTTCTCAGCCTTTGTCTAAGATCAAGTGCAACATCTCTTCTTATTAGTTTAATATAGTATCCCTTCATCAAAAGATACCCTTCTCTGGGTTAATCGGTGTGTGATGTTGTCAATAATTGATGCTTAAAGCTTACATTTATTAATCAGCTGTGCTTTGCAGAGGGATATTCCAAAGCTACCATGCTGGATTAACTTCTTAGTAGGCAGCTTTTACAAAAACACACTTATCTGTAGAATTGTATTAAACAATATTGTATTTCTTCCAGGAAAAGAAAAAAAAAACGTATTTCTTTGTTTATTAGTTTTCAAGGCAAGGAACTGATTTCTTATTACCATCCAAATATAATCAGCTAAAAATTTAAAACTATCATCATGAATTTATGAATTTAAACTTACTTCCATGGGTTGAAACCACTGTAAGTATTATGTTTATCCTAATGCAAATGGTTCATCTTTGGTGACAGGCTTTTAAAGTTGATTCCTAAGTCATTTCACTAACAGTTTACTCAGAAATAGCAATGAAGCTATGATGAGAAATATAAACTATGATTGTGAATTTGTCTCATTTCTCTATGAATTTTCCCAAGAGCTTCATGTATTTTCAAACACTGTTGAAAGCGCAGATACCTAGACTATGTTTATGCCCTCCTAATGAAGTATTCTTTTATTGTTATGAAATGTATTCATTTTCTCTGGCAATACTGTCTTACATTCTCTTTCTCCAATATTTTGAAGGCCACTCTAAACTTGTTTTACACATTATTTAGATTTTATTATTAACAGTTTTCTCCTTTATGTTACTCATCAATCTCAAATCACTGTGTGTGTGCAATGTGTGTGTATTTGCTGCTATGTTCTTCCCGTTTTTGCTTTATTTCTAAAAATAATATTTTTTCACTTTACATTTTCAATGAATTATGTACATTCTTTTCTTTTCCAGTTCTGGTTTTGCATGCTATTTGTTCATTTATTAAATCATATTTTAGCTCATTGTTGAAAGAGTGGGTACTATATCCTTCTGACATACTTTTTTTCTATAGAAAAATTATTCTGTTTATACTCGGCCTTTCCTTGTAACTTTGAGGGTTATTTTGCCTGCATGTTTTTATTGCTTGCTGTTAGGTGAATATATTTGTTCTTCACTCTAGAATAGGACAGGCTTTTCTATGTTTGCAGAGATTCTTCTTCCAACCCACACAGTCTAAGTCTTGAGAAGTTTTGCTGGGTCCCCATCTCTCATTTCTGGCAAGTTCATTTTTATTTTCATTTATTATACTGTCCTAATTCAATTGCTCTTTTTCCTACCTCAGAGCTGAGGTTGAACTCATGGCTCCAAACAGGCATAATCCTTTCTCTGCATCAGTATTTTTAGTGTAAGACCCAACAGTACATCTCTTGTAAGACTTTTGCACCTCACCTTCTCTCCCATGTTTAGCTCCTCGTTTGAGATAACTGTTCATATGTTTCAGTCACAGCTGTTGACTCTGTTGAGGGCTCTCATTACAGAACTGATCCCAAGACTCAGCACGTTCCTACTACACAAAGCAGTGAGAAATGGATGAATGTGTGCTCCTCACCAGTTAACAGAAATAGGATAGTTCTGGGACTCCAGCTATAGTCACTTGAGAAACACTAGGCTAAGACAAAGCAGTCCATCTTCTTTCAAAGCAGTAGTAGGTAAGGAAGTGGCCAGTGATTTTCACAAAGGTAATATACAAGTCAGAAAATCTGAGTAGAAAACATCAGTGTCTACATTTAACTCAGAAAAATTATGTGTTCTAACTTTCTTACCTTATACCAAGTGATAGTTGGTTTGACATTGGAAGGAAAATATCCATCTATGTTTGGACAAGTGATTTTGTGAATGCCATATTCTATGTACAGCTTGTGCACTGTTAGCTTCGTGGGCGAATTGAAGCAGCTGTCTTTATGAATGACTTCCAGGGGAAATGCAACTTTGCTGCAATAAGTTGTGTTTCTGAAACAAACAAACAAAAAAGCAATAACCAATGGATCTCACTTGCATTTGATTTAACAAATAATATTTAATATGACTTCATTTAGTTGTGTTTATGTAAAAAGTAAATGACTATTCAGCTATTTCCTACACATGTTAATGTCACAGACTAAAAAGCAAACACAAGATCTACTATCAATCCACACTCTATACATGACCATAAATGTGTGTATAAAACTTTAACTTAAAAATTCTTAGCAATACTTAGTGTTTTTAGGCAAAGGTAAGACTAGAAATAGTTGAAGATGGCACAAATCACCTTTGAAAAAGAAATGTTGATAAGGTGATTTTATCTTTTGAACTAGGAATCCTTTTGGAATTTTTATAGGACTGAAGCATGGAAAATAGTAGACAAAGGCAGAGCATCATAAAAATAAATGTCCATCCAGTGGCACTTCAGCCAGGAAAACATTCCCATCCATAGAGAAATTAAACCAAAATATGAATAGGGTGCACTATTCTAAGTGTTGTAAACATTTATCAACACAAACAAGTAGGAAGGACAGAAACAAGTGCAGACCTCTTAACATGTCTGGTAGACATGGTCTATGTCTCTCTGAAGACCCTTCTTCACTGCTATGCTCTACCTACTGTATATCTATTTTTGGTCCACAAATTGTTGAACACTTTGAATATTCCGTGATTAAATTCATCATAATTTGAAATTACATAGCTATATCAAAGCTAACTACCTTTATACTTGGTAAAACATAAATGCCACATGATCATCAGTATTTCTTTTTCATATCTATCACATCTACTAGAGCACCTAAACTTTAAGTGGGTAGGTGAATGAATCCTAAACATTTTTAATTCATTTTTAAAGTAAAAATTATAAAATATAAATATAAAATATTTTAGGTAAATATTTTATATTTATATAAAATATTTATAAATATTTTATAATTTTAGATAAAATATTTTTATAAAATATAAATTTTTATAAAATATAAAAAATATTTTAATGGATATGAACTTGTATCTATTTATAGGAAAACAAGAATGAACACCTAGAATAATAACAATAATGATTTAGTGATTTATGGCTACTGAAGTATCCTTAATGACTCATGAAATAATATTAAACACGAGAAAGGGCTCAGGGTAAACTGTCCTAAGGATGATGATGGAGGTGTTTAAAGACACCTATGAAAAGACTAGGACTATTGAAGGAAGAGTAGTGAATAAGATCTCTTTGTCAATAAGTAACCAAAGATCTACCATGTGGGAGAAGGATTTCATAAGTAGAAATCTCAGAAAATATATTTCATTTTTTAATATAAAGATACATTTTCTGATGTTAATAAAAGTGATAAAATATTTGAATTGACTTTGGTAACTCCCACAGTTGAACACTATTGAACAAAAATATAAATACTTAAATATAGGTAGTGAATCAAGCTCTATAGTCTTAGAGATATATAGTCCCATAGTCCCAAATGATTTGGTCAAAGGCCATTCTCGTTCAGGACAAAGGGAAACTTTGTAGAGCTCTGAGCTGACAAATTCAGTTGTAGGTTTGCTTTAGAGACTTGGAACTTGGAAATTAGACAACAGGTAAACTGAGGGTGATCCAATCTGGAAGTTGATAAATCGCACTAATGGTTTATGCAGAACTTTCTAGACAAACAGCTCTTCTCCTGTCATATAGAAGTTGAATAAATCCTGGACAAGCTCTAGTCCAGGAGTGGGTGGTGTCAGCACTGAAGCAGTAGGGACCAAAGGCAAGCAGAACTTCAATGATGACTCCTGCCCAGGGATTATCAGATGTTCACTTGGGCAATGTTAATAGATTAGCAATCTTCAAAGATGTAAGAGAGCTCACAGAACAAGTAACCAACCCTTGACCAGGACCAATACAGGCACCAAAGCTCTGGAGACATGGTTTGCGTCTTCATAAGCTAAGTAGTGGCAAAGCTGGTTGGTTGACTTTTAATCCAGTGCTCTTCCAATAAAACCTGTTTCATGCCAACTTTTATACCAACTTCAATTTGAACTAAACAATGGGAACATAAACATCCCAAAGCTCCTTGAAAACCCACGTAAGAGTTTAGATCCACTGTAATAAAATTCTAATTAGGTAAGTAATCTTAAGGGTATATTTAGAGTCAACTAGGGCCCAGTGATCCAAAGATTTTTTCAGTAATAGACCAGAGGTCCTTTGTATTTAATTATAGCATAATTTATATTTATCAAAATATTGTCATAACCCTCCATCAGAGAATAGTTAATACCCACAACAGTAAATTAAACTACTAATTATTATGTGATGATCTATCCCTAACCCCCTAACAAATCCATATGCTATGTTTTAGCCCAAAGAACCCCCAAATTGGGCTGTATTTGGAATTAGGGCCTTTAAAGATATAATTAAGTTAAAATGAGGTCATCAGCATGGACTTTCATATAATACAACTAGTCTCTGGAAAAGAAATTAGACACATGGAAGTAAGACAAGAGAAGACACAGAGAGGAGGTAGACATACATAAGTGAAGAAGAGAAAGCCTGCAAATGAAACCCAGCCAGCCAATGTTGATCTTAGCTATCGAGCCTTCAAATGAGAGAAAATACATTTCTAGCCTGTAAGCCATTCCACTTGTGATATTTTATTCCTGCAATTCTGGCAAATCACTGGCTAGTAGGAAAGTATGTTGAAAAAAATAACATAAACTAGAAGGGAGTTCAGAAAAGAAGGTGTGGCTTGTAGCAAAAAAATAAAAGAAAGAAAACAAGAGGGAATCTTAGAACTAAACTTTAGAATAATAATTCTTTGGAGGGGTTTAGATACTCTGAATTTTTTTCTAAGCAAAAATTTAATCCATAATAAAATCAAAAAGACATGCTGTAAGTCAAACTATAAAATTGATGTAGAAGTACAAGAGCAGCCTTGATCTGTAAACTTTGCTATGATTGTCTGCTTTAGACTTCATTCCTAGGTTCCTGGGAATGAGGTAGCCAGTTGTTTCTGCAGTGAATTTGGAGAGAAAAGCTAAAACACCTTGTGCTAAACACATTGATGCCCTTCAAATATTCTTTCTTCTATAAAGGCACCCATCCAGTGCATGCCAGGAATTTGTCAAAAGCCATAAAAAAAAACAGCTACTAATGGGTTCTTCTCTTTTCCTCCCCCATTCCTTTTCCAAGGACATGGATGCCCCAGGCCATGCAGACACATGGGCAGGCATGTTCCCAGCCACACTTCCAGAACTAATCTCAAGATCTGCCCCCCTCCAGGCTTGAGTAACAGTCAAGGAACCAAAGAGAAGGAGACATGGACAGCAGAAGAGCCTGCCTCAGCATGCAGGTGTAGTTGCCAGTGTCGTTCAGGAGGGTGGGCCGGAACCACAGAGCATCCTTCTCCTTGCTGATGCGGTTCTCTGGGAGTC